>CAOJBK012069510.1:0-10583 GCA_948294925.1 Codiaeum variegatum
ATTTGTCAAATCTAACTCCTATAATTCTTGCATGTTGTGTCTTTTGAAATTGAAACAATGAAAAGCCCACAAGGAGAAATAATTTAATTGGCTTATGGGAAAACTCATTTACAAATTTAAACTTCAACTTGTGAGTTTCGATTTTCATTTCATTTTCAATTCAGTAGTTGAGTTTCCGTTTTCATTTCTATTGTGATTTTTTTTGTTGATTTTTTTTCCAAATTTTCTACTTGGATATAATTGTCTATTCATATTCTCAAATTTCATACTTTTTATTATATTTTTTCTTGAGTGTGTTTCATAAATCGACAAAAATTTATTTTCTTCTCTTTACAAATCTCTTGATATGCAACTCTCATTCTAAGAAGAATTGAAGAAGATTTGCAAAAACAAATGGATTTCAAATGCCACTATACATAATGATATCTCTATTATTTTACTTTGATTTTTTAATTTATTTTAATAAATTTATGTTGTTAGATTAATATCAGTATTAAATCAAAATATGAAATTAGGTTTGTTTTTATTGGTCTTGAAAGTGCAATGTGTCAATCTTGGAAATTGAAACAAGTAGAAATAAAAGGTACAGGTGGTTAAAACAGTATCAATAATGGGAAAAAAATGAAAAAATAATCTAAAAGAAAATAATTTTTGGAAACTAAGATCAAATAATTAATTGGTTAAAATAAGATTCAAAGAAAAAGAAAAAAAAATAGATAATATTTGAATTTGATAGAGAAAGAAGAGTATACAAATGAATGGAGTGCATGTAAAAGAAAATAATTTTTAAAAATTAAGATCAAATAATTAATTTGTTAAAATAAGATGCAACAAAAAAGAAAAAAAAAATGTAATATTTGAATTTATAGAGAAAAAAGAATATACAAATGAATGGAGTGCATGTAAAAGAAAATTTAATTATTAATAGATGGTGTTTTTATTTTTTTATGACAATTAATAAAGTTTAATATAATGACCAAATAGTACGACGGAATCAAATTATAGAGAGTCGTCATGTCATTTTCCAAAATCAGTGGATAAAATAGTAAATTTGATAAAATTCTAGGAATTAAATTGTAAGTTGCCTAATTTGTAATTATATCCAATTGGCCCATGTGGTTTATTGCATTGCAAACAATTTTTAGTCGGGTCTTTTCTAAGTTTCAACGGTGTTTGATCAATAGGGTGGTTCAACAAATTTCCTATGTTTCTACGAGCTTTCTGTTCTCTTTCATCTACCTTGAATAAGAGTGAATTTCTAGAATGAAACTATTTAAGCAAAGAGTAATAGAGATTCTTTTACCGGTGGGAAACTATTTCTCTAAGCTTCAAGTCACATTAAAAAAAAAAACTTTTTGATACTAGTTAATTTGGAAGTTTGAATCCAAGTTTGTAGTTTTGTTTAGAATTATATTTGGGTGTATCGACTAGGTTCAGCTTCCTTTTTAACAAAATTAATAATTTTATTTTAGTTAAAAATAAAATCAAAGACGTTACATTTTGATACAACTTAAGATGTGAGAAATTTCACTCTAATGAGAAGAAAAATAAAGTTAAAATTATTTAGATCACTGGAAGAAAAAATTTAAAAAGAGACCAAAGTATTAGTCTCTAAAATAAGTAAATTAATTTCTAAAATAACAGAGAAATCAAATTAGAGATCAAAATAATTGTTTCTAAAACTCTTGTCTCTAATGCTTTAAAAACCAATTTAAAATTTGATTTTTAAATCATTTGGTTTCTAATTTTGAAAATTTGGTGTCTAACCTAAACAATAAAATAATAAACATTTAGTTTCTAATCTTCAAATTTTGGTCTCTATTTTAAATATAAAACTAGTATTAATTTTGTCTCTAGTTTGTATTATTCAATTTCCAAAATATTTTTTTAATTTTAAATAATAATTATATATATAATTGTTTACAATTTTTCAATATAAATACAATATTAAAGTTAATTTTCTCACACATTAACCACAGTTTGAATTTCAGTAACTATATTTATAATAGAACCAATTAATCATTTTTTTATGAAACAAAATAGGCTAAGGAAAATATCATTGATATACCGGAACATTCTAGTTAGACTAGCACCCACAATCATCTGCTCCTTTAGATAAAAATATCATTAATCAAAGCTTTAGAAATGCAAGGAGGGAACGTCTCTCACTCCTGCAGACCAGACATAGAATTGGTGTCAAGTGCAAGACAATGAGCAATGTCATTCGCTGATATAGGGTCAAACCTTATCTCAATGTTAAATAAAGATGTGAGCAATTGTTTATAATCCTCAACCAAAATTCCAAAACTATACAAGTTTATTGTATTAGAAACAATAGCATGAATTAAAATCAAACAATCAGTCTCAATAATAATATTTGAAACGCCCTATCTCTTGATCCACGATAGCGCCTCACGAAAATTCAAAGCCTCGACGATAGCTGGCTCAACAATGCCTGCATAAAACATTGAACATCTAGCCACAAAAACACCACAATCATCACAAATAACCCATGCTAACCCGTTACTCACTGGAGCTATAAAGGTAGCTGCATCAACATTACATTTCAACTTTCCTTAATGAGGTTTCAACCATTGTTACACGACTACAATACCATTGGACCCACCAGCGCCATGCATTTGTTGCTACACATTCTTCCACTGGACAAAGAAGGACGTCACAGCTGACAAATTTGAGGCGACATCGAAGACTTGTTGTTCCAAAGAGCTTCATTTTGATTTCCCCATATACTATAGCATAAAATAGCAGTAGCCAGCACATTTGGAGAAGAAGCATGTTGCAATGCATCTAAGAACCAAGCTGCCCAACTAGGAAAATTATTCAAAAATGGTTAGATTGACATAAACCTGAAATAATTAATTACAAAAGGACATGAACTAAAATATGAGTTAGAGACTCATCAAAATTGCCACAAACAACACATAAGGGATCCACATTCACATGTCTCTGTATCATATTGCTTTTTGTTGGTAATATGTCATGAAGTGCTATCCATAGGAAATTGAGAACTTTTAGAGGTAATTTAAGGGCCTAAAGACATTTTCAATCAAAGCTAGACACCCCATTTGAAAAGGAGGTTAATTATATCGTTGAACCAAGCTTTTATACCCCATATTTATTGTCTATAATCCTTTAGAATCGCCTAACCATAACTAGCATTCCACGTGATTTCTCGTGCTCAACAGGATTGAAAAAATGAGCTGACAATAACGGGCATTAAAAGTGAGCTGACATAGCTTCTATTCCATGAACATCCATCATCATTTAGCAAAGAAACAACAAGACTATGAAGAACACCATGAGGTTTAGGTGTTGAAATAACCAGATTGGATGGGTCAAGTAACCAGAGGTCTCTCCATACACCAATAAATTGTCCATTATCAACACGATAAATGCATTTCCCCTTGAGTAGTGATTGTGCTTCCATTATGCTCCTCCATATATAACTTGGGTTCGAACCCAATTTTGTTGTAAGAAAAGATTCATATGGAAAATATCGAGCCTTTAGAATATGATAAGCCACGGAGGAATGATAAGTCAAAAGTCCCCACCCTTGTTTTACTATCACGGAAAGGTTTAATTCTCTAAAACGCCTAAAACCCAAACCCCCACCCCACTATTGTTTTAGGTACACACATCTTATCAGAACATTTCCATCTAATACCACTCTTATCATTGCTAGACTGTTGCCACCAAAAATCGTTTAATAATTTTTCTAGCTCCTAACAAGGATGGGAGGGTAATAAGAAAAGACTCGTGATGTTAGTATAGATTGCAATATCGTCTTTATTAAAATTTCTTTGTGTACCCGAGTTAGCATACACTTTTTCCAGCACTTTAATCTCTACCATACGTTGTCTCTAATACCCCAAAACACTTTTGATTTATCCCTTCCCATTATTGTCGACATACCAAGGTAAGGGGGCAACTCCTTTGCTTGTAAAATGCCTAGCCTAGCAACGATGACATTCCTCAAGTTCATGTCACAATTTAGGCTAAAATAAATAGATGATTCGCCATAATTCACCTCTTGGACTGATCCCATAGCATACACATTAAGCACATCTTTTACACATCCAGATTCATCAATGTTAGCTCCAACAAATAAGTAACAATCGTTAGCAAAAAAAACAAGTGTCACAAGAAGGGCATCCCTAGTAAGTTTGTATCCATGTAATCTACCCATACTCTTCTACTTTCCAATATGGGCTGATAGACCTTCAATGCAAATTAAAAACAAATAAGGAGAAAGTGGACATCCTTGTCTAAGTCCCCTGCTAAGAACCAATTAATCATTTGAAAATTTTAAAAAAAAAAATAATGAAACTCTTAATTATATTTAGAATTTTTAAATTACATTCGAAAGATGATCATCATTGGATACTTTGGTTTGATGATGATGAAGATGATCATGAGTGTACAACAGCAAACGTCATCGTTTAGAACATTCACTAAATTCCAGCAAAGCATCTTCTAAGTATCCATTAGAAAAATTAGACTCTAGAGAAGAGAGAAATGGGGGAGAAGCTCCATCTATAATTACAAGTTAATATATGAAAAAATTCAGTTAATCACATGAATAATATTAAAAAATAAAATACTTTAACAAAGAAAGCAAATACTAGGTACCTAAAAACGTGTCTGCGTTGAGAAATCCAGTTAATCATTGCTAACATTGTTATCTAGAGAAAGTATAACAGAAGAATATTCTTATAATTATAAGTTATTAGAGTTGTCATTCTTGGATGTTATTGCACTTCCAAATGCTTCAAGTACATTGTTGGTCTGAAGATAACATTCACTGCCAATAGAGAAATACCGAAAATATACTACATTTGAATTTAAGAAAATGTAGCATGAATTCAAACAACATAAAATTATCAGTGACTAATCAAGCATACCTTGCAGTCAGTGAATCATGAGTAGCATTTATGAATTCATCAAATTCCAGGTTCAAAAAACAAAGCCCATATCCAAGAGGAGCATTTGGATGTGCTAGCTTTCTAATGCTCTTTAAGCTAGTCTGAAACCACAACATTCAGAAAGGAAACTAAGACCTGATACTCATTACTAAAAGTTCTTAGATGAAAATAATCTCTCTAAATTCTTTTGAATGCATTGTTAACCTTCAGTAGTGCAAATGTAGAGACCCCTCTAGTAACGAGGAAAGTACACACATATTATTTGAGTTAAGCAAACCGTCCCAACTTATACAAAAACTTTATACATTAATATATATAAATAAACTTACTTTTATAAGAATTGTATTGAACAAGTTCCATAAACATCCTCAGAGTCTAACTTATCTAATACCTCGTCAGATAGCATCTCCTAATACAGGCATTCACAGTTGCAAAATTATTTTTCACCTTTGCAACAGATTTTAATCATTAGTTAAATAAACAAGATTGAAATCTTAAATTCTTTATAGAACAATCAAAGAATGTTTGTTTATATCTAGATTAGCAAAAGTTAAAACTTTCCAATTTTTGCTGCTAAAATTTAAGACAAGTTACTGCACTTTCTGGGATTGGATACAGAACAATGAGCAAAAATACAATGATCATACTACTATTGTTGTACAACTTTACATGATCCAATGATAACATTGGTGATAACAGTTCACTGATGCAACCTTGTATTCAACATATTTATCCACACAATTGAGAATAAACATGCTCATGACTGATTAATTAGTAATGAAAATAAGATTTTTTTTTCAGCTAATGCTGGAACTAGAAACTGAAATCAACATACCACATGGAAATACACTTATAAAGCATGCCATATTCAAGACATTATGATGATTAACCATACAATTCTTTAAACTATCATCTTTCCAATTCCCATTTGTTGCAGTGAAGCTATAACCTGGAAAACACTACAATATAATTATATAAGTACAAGTAGAAATCAACTGGCTGGATGAATGGACATATTACTTTCAAAGTTGAATGAAATTAGAAGATGTCCAAAATGTAAGTTCATTGCAAATTTCTTCCAAACTTCTTAAACTTCTATCACAACTGCTAGTGAAATTCATGATTTGCAAAAAGCTCAACATTTTCTCAGTGCAGCATTCTAACAACTAAAACACACATATACTGATGAACACTTTAATCTAGGCAATACTCTTACAAGCAACTTACCCAAATAGTAGGCATAGAAATAGATGAATCAATAGCGAATAATTCAAATTCAAATAGGGGAATCAATAACAAGCACATGTGGGGTTTGAATCATAAATAGGGGAATCAATATCAAACAATTCAAATGCACTTTATGGGAATCAAAGAATACAAAATTCATCAATTCAACACAAAATCAATATAACAAAGAAGTGTCTTGATGAAATTCACTTCAATTCTCGCTCATTTTGAAATTAAAAACCTATCAACTAAACCTAAAAAATAGTAAAAAAGCATTATCGTCGGCGACATTGAGATCTTCTGCTTTTCTACATCGGATTTCTAGCCGATCGTATCTATTCTCATCGAAGAAAAATCAAACTAGATACAATTTTTTTCTTAGAGATCACCTTGAAAAGATTTTTAGATCTATGAATTTCATTCTCATGTTTTGGATCGGATCTCAACTTTACAAACTTATTCGATCGGATCTCAATATCCCAATTATATGGATCATAGCAGTTTACTACCAAGTTAATAAGTTCATATTATAGGGAAGGTCTTGCACATGCAACATATGCCCTATTCCATTTTCAATGACCCATTGTTGTTGTTGGTTAGACAACTTACCCAATAGCTTATGAAACATTGGGAGACTATAATGCCAACACACATGAAAATACAAAATGTATAATTATACTAAATTGTGGTTTCTTCAACAATAATTTTAATACAACTATAATACATGCAACATCATTTCATTTATAAAAGATTAAAAGTTCCATCTATTGTTTACCCACATTTTGTAATGCATTAACATCTCTGATGGCATATTCATCTGTAGTATTGCACTTCTCATTAACCAATGATATAACGCATATGGAAATAAACTTGTTAGTGGTATTCGCTTTAGATTTACACTTGATTCCACCTGTATTGGTCACATTGACCATATGGTAAAGTAAACTTGATAATGTAACTATGTGTGGATGAAATCTCGTTTCTATTTCTTATAGTCTTAACAAAATGAGCATACGTATACAATATAAGGCATACATGACCATGTACTTTCATTGTATAGTTCAATTAAAAATACTATCCCCAATGAACATACTTTTATGAATTGTACATGCAAAAATAAGCACTTTGGTGCTTAATGATGCATTCATAATCCTTTTCGATAAAATGAATAACAATTGACCTCATTCACTATTCACATCACTGAAATATAATATTTACATCCCTACCCTTGCAAAATTAAACATATTAATTTAAAAATAAAAAAAAAAACGTAAGGTGTATGCTTAAAAGCTCGAAATAATTATATACAATGTTATAGTGTTTGTACAAAGTGTAATCATAATTTTAATTTTTTTTTACATGTTTGTTTAAATTTCTACTAACATCATTCCTTTTTATCATAAATTTCCCATTTTCCTTGAAACTTTACATCAAATAAAAACACCATCGCAAATGCAAATACCATTACCAGATAATGTCTGGATTCAACAACATCAATATACAACACAACAATCTTCAAACACCCACAACATTAACTTATCAAATTGATAATAAAAAAAAATCACAAATTTGTTAATCTAAATTAACGAATTGAGTTTTACAACATAGAAAAAAAAAACCATGATGCATTCCATACTCCAACTAAACACGAGAAACCATTTGAATTGATTACATGCTAAAAATCAAACATTCCCGGAAGAGACACAACCAAAATTACTTGTTACACTGTGTGAGTCATTTTTACGAACATTTGGTGTGCATTCATTTGAATGTGATAACCAATATCTACATATGTGTGTACATAAAGAGGAGGACAACCAGTTAATGAAGTGGAGGATTATGATGGATAGCTATAGAGAAGGTTAGGTATATTCCTTACTCATGTTGTTTATAAACTCCAACCACATGACAGATCAAATAGAATAATTGTGATGCCCTTTGCTGACGTTCTTGTTATGTGATCTTTTTATATTGTGATTGGGCTAGGTTGATTATCTTCTCATAATGTATGAAACTAATGAAAAAAATAATAAATAGAAAAAAATTAAGTGAATGGTATGGGTTGGGATACATAATACTTGGATAATCCAATTTCTTTTTTATTTGTGGGCACTTTATTTGTGTGTGCCATTATGTCGTTCACTTGCAAATAATTTATTTTTTATTTTTTTCCAATGATTCCTTATAATTTTTATCAAAATTATTATTCTTAAATTTTTTTTACTGATGGAAAAATAACATTTATGTTTATAAAATATTATCAATTAACATATTATTTTACCATATCACATTAACCACTTATGTTAATGCCATATTCAGTTGCAATGCTTTATATATATAATTTTTAACTGTGAAATTAAATTAATTCACTTTGCTTAGCGAATCAATAAAATAACTTACACTGCTTAAACCAATATTGTTACTGCCCCAATGATTATTACTAATACTTTAATTAGTATTGTTATTAGTATTCCATCCCAAAATTGATTATAAATATTACATGTGTTGCATTAAGGATGCAATACATGAACTTCAACACTAGGAGAATCGAAGAGTGCTATGCAGGGATACCATAAAATGAACATTAATCAAATCAAATACCATTTTTGTATTTTACCAAGGTTTTTTATTTGATCAATGAAATTATAAATTATAGTAGATTATTTTTTCTTTGGCGATCTTGTTTATTCCAGGTTGCTTCCAATAGTTTATCTAAAACTACTCCTCATGATAAGCCGATAGTTTTGATATGGATAAACACTTATATACGGCTCTAAGTTTGAGCTTGTCTAGTTTGACGCCCTACTTTTCATTGACTCATGCATTTTTTTCATATTGGACACTTCTATCTAGTCTTTGTAATAGAAGCCTTGCGACAGTGTCTGTATGTGATCATTCTAAACGTTGACCTTCTTAGATAGCATTATTGAAAATAAGCAATCAATTATATAATACTTCTAAAATATTTGAAAAACCTTCTAAGGTATTTTAAGAAATTTTTATTGTTATAATTTTTATTCATATGACTATTTTAATAAAGACAAAAACTATACTCCACTGTGGATTCATGTATTACATCCTCCATACCATGCGTCACTATATTATTTCATGCATTTCCAAACTTTGTTTATACAAACTGGTAAATCAGTAATGAAAAAGTATATAATTTTTTTATTAATAAACTTTTTTAAAAAATCAACCTTTTCATTTAACCAAATGTGTGGTCAATAACATGATTACAACTAGAAAGTTCCATAGAATTTTCTATTTAGATGTTAGTCTTTTCAAATATAAATCTATGCACTAATATATAGAGTTCCCATAAGAGCACTCACAACCAACCCTCGTAACTATGATATGTTCCTTCCATTGAGGGATGCTCTCATATTTAAATATTTTCAATGTTTACTCAAATTCTAAGATATAGAAATCAAATATTGCAAGGTATCAAGCACAATTGAGATTTTTCGCTGCCATTTGGCTTCAACTATAAGAATTCAAGGTATTATTAGTATCTTCTGCAATGGAAACTTCAAAATCTTCAATACTTAGTGTTGGTTCATCATATGGGCATGTACAATCTAAAATCTATTTCTTTAAGAGACTAATAAATGTCTTCTTGTGCTCATCAAACATCATCTTCAATTTTCGTCCTTGTTGTTCATCGCGTAATTGAAGATTTTTCATTATCTATCAAATAAAATATAATCAAGTAAAGTTATGAAGAATGTTTACGAATGAACAACAATTTTTAATGAAAGTTCCCATTGATTTACCTAATTGTTATTGCAAACACTTGTGAACATCTAATTGCATTTGCAGTGCCTCTGTGAATTGCATGTTGCTTCTAAACATGATTAATAATTTATTATAAATTTAAATGGTCAAATCTTTAATTTTAAAAATCACTATGTTTTCTAGATAAAGTAGTGTATGATAATGAAAGTCATTTCCCATCTCAAGCAACTTCATAAGTTTTTAAGTTAGGGTGGACTCTTGTATTTGTTTGTTACTCTAAGAATTTTCAGCTACTAGTCTAACATAGCTTTTAATATTTCCCATCTCAAATGCTAATATTGTCTCATTTACTACCAACCCAAATAGCAAAACTTATTTTTAATAAAAAAAAATAAAAATGATTGCAAAATAATACTAGCTTCAGAAATAGAAAAATTCTTTATACCCACTAAATCATAATCTCTTTTTCATTTGGCTTTAATTGAAGACATGTACTTGTCAATGCTTATGCTAAGCATAACTATGACTATATACATATGCATATACACATACAAAAAATACATGTCCACATATTGGTAGGATATTAACAGAAATAAGATAGTGCATGCATGTTTATGTATGTTTATTAATTAATATTACCATTACCAACATTCATATTAACTGAAAAGATAACAA
>CAOJBK012069534.1:0-13879 GCA_948294925.1 Codiaeum variegatum
TCCTTAGTTATTAAAACCTAAAATTACTGTTGGCTAGACAATAGACTAGGAGACTGAGTTAGTGCTTGATCAAACGAATTACACGAGATTCCCTTGGGAGAACGATACCGGGACTCACCGGTTTTATTACTTGATACGATCTCGTACACTTGCGGGTGTGAAAAATTAACAATCTGAATTTAACGCATCAATTAGCATCGGTATGTAAGCAGTAACAAATCATAGCCACCAATATGCCAGATAACATGTCACCTCAAGTCTAAAGATTATATGCACAATCATGATCTAGATGATGAGATATTGATTAGTTGGTAACGACCCATGTATCCATCATCCAACGTCACTGTTCAACTTACTCATCCAATGAGTATGCTCACATGTTGTCACGTCATCATATGTCTTTAGCATGAGATTCAATACCTCCATACCAATAAGTATCTCACACCTTTCATAGATGACAATAGAGGTGATGGTCGTCCGTATTAATGGTGTCCCTACCAATAATTCTATGACCATGAACAACCTTTAAACTATTTGATAAAGGGCAATCTGTCACTTATATTTTCAAACTCTTTAAGAATAGATTCCTTTATAGAATACTTAAGTGACATATATATAAGATACAAGGAATAAATTCATTTAAAAATATATATATACTAAAGCCAGTTAGGTATTCGTTTACATTCACATGCTGAGTGTAAGCTCTAGGGTATACACTGCTAACACCTAATTCCAACAATTTACCTTTAGGTTTTTGGTTAAATCTTTCTTTGGAGAATTCAAGTAAGACAAACATATGTCTGTCTACATCTATAATCCAAGATAATGATTGGGTCATTGATTCAAGAGCATTAGAACATATGTCCTATGACAAATCTTTATTTCAGTACTTGACTCCACCATCCAAGAAAAATGTTAAGATTGCTAATGGGGAAACTACGTCAGTTGTTAATGAAGGACCAATAACCCTTACCCCCACTCTTTCTTTGCAAAATTGTTTGCTTGTCCCTAAATTATCAAACCATTTGTTATCTGTTAGTCAAATTACAGAGCAATTACATTGTGTTGTGCTAATGTTTCCTTTATTTTTCTTGCTTCAGGATATCCAGACTTAGGCAATCATTGGACGTGGTATAAAGAGGAAAGGGTTGTTCTATGTAGATGATGTTTCAACTAGTTAATCAAGTTTGAAGTTAATGTGATGATAATTTGAAGAAAATCTGGATATGGCATCGTCGACCAGGTCATGCATCCTTTAGGTACTTGAAAAAATTATTCCCATTATTGTTTAATAATGTTTTAAATTCTTCTCTTAAGTGTGATGCATGCATTTTGGCTAAAAGCCATAGAGCTTCATATCCTTCAAGTTTGAGTAAGAGAGTGGTTCCATTTGAGTTAATCCACTCAGATGTTTGGTGACCTTTTTCTATCACTTCTCAATCTAGAATGAGATGGTTTGTCATTTTGGTTGATGATTGCACATGAATGACTTGGTTATATACTTTGAAGCATAAAAGTGATGAATGTGCTATTTTTCTAATTTTTTATAACATGGTTCACACAGAGTTTTCTCTTATTGTCAAGTGATTAGATCAGATAATGGTGGAGAGTATATAAACTTTGAACTCTCTCAATTTTTCAAAGCCAATGGTATTATCCATGAAACTACATGCCCACATACTCCTCAACAGAATGGAATTGCCGAGCGCAAGAATAGACATATACTAAAAACAACTAGAGCACTTCTCATTAGTATAAATGTACCATAAACTCATTGGATAGATGTTATCACTTATACTTTGTATCTCATGAACATGATCCCATCATGAGTTCTTAACTTTCAAACTCTTATAGAAGTGTTTACTAAACATGTTCATATTCCATCCTCTTTTCAGTTGGAACCACGAGTTTTTGGGTGTGTAACATATGTCCATCTCCCCAAAACTCAATGCACTAAACTAGATCCTTGTGCAATGAGATGTATCTTTCTTAGTTTTCACCCTCATCAAAAGGATTATCGATGTTATCACCCAAGTACTGGGCATATGTATGTGAGTATCAATGTAACCTTCTCATAAATAGAGTATTTCTCCTGTGATGATCAAACCACCGTTAGTTCTCACGGGGAGATACATTGTGATAACTAAAGTTGGATTGATATACCATAACAACATATGAGTATGGAGTTTTACTAGTTCAAGGGGAAAAGATGTTGATGTGTGCATGAACGAAGGCAGAGATGCATGTACTAATATTGATACATGCACGAATGGCGAAAATGATTACAGTAAAGACAGAAGTTCATGTACTGAAGAAGATGCCCTTTCCTTTCCTTAAGTACACGTTCAAGAGCCAACATATATCCCTGAGGTAAGTAACCCTGAAAGCTCTACTTCTTTTGTATTACTTGTGCCAACTTATTCTTTACCTCCTAGAAAGAATCATGGTAAACCACCTGACAGGTACTCTTCATATGGAAAATCAAAATATACAATCTCACAGTATGTTTTTACAATCAGACTTTCATTACAATACTAGGCCTTTGTCAAACAAATGGAAAATGTTAAGATACTTACAAAGGTTGAAGAATCACTTGAGGATCCAAAATGGACAGAGGCAATGCAAGTTGAAATAGACACTCTGTAGAAAAATGACACATGGAGCATCGTATCTCTTCCTCCAGAAAAGAAACTAGTTGGCTGTAAATGGATCTTCACTGTCAAGCATAAAGTAGATGGTACAATTGATTAGTACAAGGCGAGATTAGTAGCTAAGGGGTATATACAATCATTTGGTATTAACTACCAAGAAAAATTTGTTCCGATTGCGAAGATGAACACAATCAGAATTTTGTTATCCTTGGCAGCAAATTTTGATTGGCCTTTGAAAAAATTTGATGTTAAAAATGCTTCTTCTTTTTTTTGCACGGGGACTTAGAAGAGAAGGTGTTTATGAATATCCCGCCTGGTTTCAATACTTCTCAATCTAGTAGTAAAGTGTGCAAGTTACAGAAAGTATTGTATGGATTGAAGTAGTCACAAAGAGCATGGTTTGGGAAATTCACAGAACCTATGAAGAGAAATGGGTACCTCTAAGCAAACTCAGATCATACCTTATTCATCAAAAGTAAGGATAATAGAGTTACTCTTCTGATCATCTATGTAGATGATATGATTGTGACAGGAAATGACACAGAAGAAATAAAAAAATCTTCAAAGGTATTTATCCTCTGAGTTTGAAATGAAAGATTTATGAGGATTAAAATACTTCTTAGGCATTGAAGTCGCAAGGTCTAAAAAAGATATATACTTATCCCAAAGAAAATATATACTTGATCTATTGACTGAAATATGCATGCTTGATTGTAAACCTACTCAAACTCCAATTATTCAAAATCATCACCTAGCCATTTATCTAGATCAAGTTCCAACAAATAAGGATCAATATCAAAGGTTGGTTTTGAAGGTTAATCTACTTGTCTCACACTCAGACAGACATTGCTTATGCTATTAGAGTAGTAAGTCAATTTATACACGAGCCAAGTGAGGACTATATGGTCTTTGTTATGAGAATTTGAGGTATCTAAAAGGGACTCCTAGAGAAGGATTGATCTATAAAAAGCATAGACATATTGAAGTCACAGGGTATACTGATGCTGATTGGGTTGGGAACATTATAGATCACAGATTTACATCTTAGTATTTCACATTTGTGGCTGGAAATCTTGTCACTTAGCGTAGAAAAAAAAAACAAAATGTAACAACAAGATCAGCAATAGAAGCAGAGTATAGAGGCATGGTTCATGGAATATCAGAACTCTTGTGATCAGATTATTACTTATGAGATAGGCTTCACTCTGAAGGAACCTATACTATTGTATTGTGATAATAATGCAGCAAATGAGATAGCCAACAACCCAGTTCAGTATGATCGAACTAAACACATTGAAGTTGACAGACACTTCATTAAAGTAAAATTGAATAAAAAAATAGTGGACATTCCTTTTGTTCGGTCTAACAGACATTGACAGATGTTTTAACTCATGCAGTTCCAATGGAAGTTATTCAGAAATCTCTTGACAAGAAGGCATAGAAGATATCTTCTCACCAACTTGAGGGGGAGTGTCAATATAGCTATACAGTAAATCACCATTAATGCATGACAGCTGTGAAGATATGCACTGCCAGCTATGACATTTGTATGATTTAGCTTTCTTATTTTTAGGTGATCATATATGTATTACTATTTTTAATATCCTTAATTTGAGGATTACTCTTGCATATAAACATATTAAAATCAATAAGAAGGGTGGGACAAAAACCCCTATTTAACCAATTCTCCTTCTTTAACACTAACTAAGGTTTTCATAATGAATCCAATCTTTGAACCATTAAAGGAAGAGAGTAACAAATAAGAGGTGTAATCCAAATCGAGTTAGAATTGAATTAATATTTGAAATAATATTATATAATTTTAGCTATAATTATAATTAAATAATGATTGTTAATATGAAAATTATAATATTAACCTTTAATATGGTTTTAACATTGAGGCACAAGTAAAATGCAATATCAAAAATCATGAATTGTATATATTGAAAAAAATCAGAATGAATTAAAAAATTAATACCAAAATACTATTTTCAAAGTGTTTACTTTTGTTGTCAATCTTATTTTGGGAGCCTAGCATTCTATCAACTATTTAGAACCTTAACCTTTTTCCTCTTTAATCTTTCTAATCCTTTAAAACTTCAGTTGTTCCTCTTTTTAGAACCTCCATTCATATTATAGCACAACATTTTTTGTGTATCTCCGTTATATAGTGGTGGATATACTTATATAATCCTATAAAAGAGCATATATGAGTTATCAAACCTCATTTATTGCCACCAACCTCCAAACTAGATATTTATGGAGCAAGAAAAAGGCATGGACAGGGAGACAAATAGTTAATAGAGAATTTAAAATGTCATGTCAAAGTACTAGAATTAACTCCAACCCCTGAGTTAAGGTAGCAGAGTCAAAGGTTTGTTGTGGTTGGAAAACTCATCACAACAAAAAATACAAGTTACCCTACTATTAAGGAAGCAGTGAACAGAGCTTGGAAGTTACAGCATGGTGTCATTGTAAGAAGGTAGTTTATTTTTGTTTGAATTTAAAATAGAGGAGGATAGAATCTATGTCCTAAATGGAGTTCCATGGAGTATGGATAATGGCCCCCTCATATTAGTTGATTGGAACAAAAAATAATCAATTGGTTTGAATTCTCAACATCCCCATTCTAGATCAAGGTGGAAGGGTTATTAGCAGATAGCTTTATCAGAATCAATGTGAGGGGATTGCAACTCTTTTCAAGGGCTTGCTAAAAGTGGATGATAATTTTTAGAGTTTGGTGGGATGGCAAACTACACTGAAGCTAAAGGTTGGAGATGAGATTGAGAAACCCCTTCTTTTGGGTTTCTGGAACAAAAAAATGATTTGGAGTGGATTAGCTAAAGTACGAGTGCTTGACGAATTTCTGCTACTTGTGTGGTATTATTGGCCATATGATCAAGGTGAGCACAAAGAAAGATGAAGAGCCTTATATATAGTCGTTGTCAGTTGGTATTTTAAGTTATGGTCCTTCCCTTAGAGTAGCATCGAATGATGATTTAGAGAGGTGCAATGGATGCTTTCAAAGTAAATCTTTATCCAAGTCTTTCCCAACGGGAAATTAAAAATTGATTTCCTATCATCTACAAATTATAGGAGATAGAAGGGACTGAAGTTACTCTATAGATTCTAAAAATAGGGACAGCAAGAACAAGGCAGTGGACTATAGCATGAAGACTTACATATTAATGGAGCACATGGAACGTTTTTCCTCTAGTTGTGCTAGTTCAAAAGAGATTATCCTCTAAGAAAATCCTGATGGTGAAAAGAATATTCAAAAGCAATATCTAGGTATTAGAACACTAGAAGCAGCTTCTCGAGAAGTCCACTCCTCGACCAAGGAAAAACCTAGGAGAATGGATGTATCAAATGATGTGATGTTATAAGTTTATAGGAATGCTTGCTGAAAGCTTATAAAAGAAGATAGAAAGAGAGAAGATGGGTTGTGTAAGAGATCCCATGATGAATTTATAGAAGAGCCCTTGAAGAAATTGAAGTCTAGATGGAGTTTGGTTATTAATGATCCATTAATTTCAACAGACCTAATTTATAATGGTTTAGAAAGACCAAAGGATGCTATACAAGGTGGGACTAGGGTAAGTGATAGTAATATATGCATGTGCTTCAAATTAGAATTAGAAGGAAGCAGATCGGGTTGAAAAGGGAATAGCTCAAGCAAACACGCAGTAAGTATAAAGAAGTGGTCCAAGAGAATAGTTTATGCCACTTTGTCTAACCCACAATTTGATATCCCTATTGAGAAACTTAGTATTAGTGAAAATGAAATAGTGAACCCTAATTGTGGAATTTAAGAAGAAATCATGACCAGACGTTCTAAAATCAAGGAGCTCATAAGAAAGAAGGAAAGTGGACCTAACTTAGAGAACAATGAAAGGAATATTGAAGCTTAATCATAAACTTATGGGGATAATTTATTGATAGGCTATGGAAAATAAGGGATGTTGGATAGAGGTGAATAAGTGGAAGGTAGTTCTCACTTGCTAGTTAAAGATGGCACTAGTGGCTCATCTAAAGCCACTAGGTTTCTATGATTTGCTTACTATGGAACTATCAAGGCCTTGGTCACCCTCTGAAAATTTGGTATCTTAGGGACCTAGTTAGGTTCAAGTGGCCAACAATTGTTCTTTTCTCTGAAGTGAAGAAGCAATTGTTTTATGGGGAAAAGATTCGCAAGAAGCTGAATTTTGAGCAGGGAACTTTTATTAATGCTAAAAAAGGTGTGGGAGGTCTAATTTTGTGGTGGTACATCTCTATGGATATTCATATTATTAAGAAGGATCCTTATTTCATCCATACTATAATCAAAATCAAACCCTCTAGTGAATTGTGGATTCAATCCTTTTTATGCTGTAACCCATATAAAGACAGGAAAGAAGAGGTCTTCATTGAGTGGAGTAAGCTTAATCCTAGTAGTGACACACCGTGGCTTTGTGGAGAGACTTAAATAGTATACTAGGTCAATCTAAGAAATGGGGAGGAAGATTAGTGAAGTCAGGGGAAGTGATGCCTTTTGTTGAATGGATTTCAAAGATGGAACTAATTGATATAGGTTATAAAGGTGGACCCTTTACTTGGTTCAACAGGAGAGATGATAAGAATGTAATTGCTTAGTGCTTGTATTAATGCCTTTGCAAATTTAATTGGAAGATTAAATTCAGTAAAGCTTAGGTGATTCATGAAGACATTATTGGGTTAGATCAAACCTCGCTGTCTCTTAAGTTGTGTGTGTGTGGGGGGTGGGGGGGGGGGAGGGGTATAAAAGACCAAGGAAAGGGTTAAAATTTGAATCTAAAAGGAAAAAAGCATGAAGAATGGAAGGAGGTTAAAAAGAGTATTTAGGAGCCCATAGATAACGCAAAATCTTTGAAATGGTTAAAAGTAAAGTTAAAGACGTGTGCTCTTAAATTTCGAAAATGGTACAAAGAGAAGGTTGTAAATGTAAGGAAGAGAATTGAGAAGGTAAAAAATGGATTTAAAATATTTAGAATACAAATGGTGGAATACATTCGAACTTCATGTCTCACAAAGAATTGATGGATGAGCTTGATAAATTATGGGAGATGGAGGAATGTCACTGGTAGCAGAGAGCTAAAGAGTAATGGATTTAGGTGGATGATCATAACACTCACTTTTTCCATGCCTTGGTAGTTAAGAGGATGCTTACAAAAAGTAGATAATGGGCATTTATGATAGGGAAGGGGTTTGGCAGAACGAAGAAAAAAAATGATGGCAGAATTTGTCAATTTTTATTCAAAGCTCTCCAATCTTCCAATCTAGCATTCATTAATGAAAACTTAAGATATGTGTAACAGGTGGTTTTCTCCTAAAATGAATGAAGCTGTAGTAGTCCTTTTCAAGAGAGAAGAGATCAGAAAAAGGTTGTTATGTTGTTAGGAGATCTAAAGGCCCTAGGACCAAATGGGTATAGGGGTATCTTTTTTAGGATGGTTGGAAGGATATTAATCAAGAGGTAATTGCTACTGTACTTAATTGCTTCAATACAAACATGATGCCTTTGGAGGTGAATGCAATTCTAATCAGACTTATCCCCAAAACTGATAATCCAACCAAGGTATAACAATTTCGACCCATTTCGTTGTGTAATTTTTCATACAAAATAATCTAAAAACTTTTGGTGTCAAGGCTTGACATAGCGTGTAATGCGAAGGATCGTCACAAGAACAAATCCTTAGAAAATAAGTTTCAAAACTAGAAATTCAAAGAATCTCAAAGAGAGAATTTAGCAAATTGTTAGGATTTAAATTATTGAATAATAGTTGAATGTGTGATTACGATGAGCTAAAGTAGCCTATTTATAGGAATTATATAATCTTAATCCTAATCTAATAAAGAATTACAATTATTAGTAATATAATAAATAATTCTAATCCTATGAGTTAAAGGAAAATAATTATAAAAGAAATAATAAAGGAAATCATAATCCATTTAGCTTAAGGAAAAACCTAATCCAATAAATTTAAGGATAAGTATCCTAATCTAATATGGATAAGGCAAACTTGTCCTCATCATTCACCTCCACTTGTGAAGAATTCGACCTCGAATTCACTTAAGGATACTTAAGCTTAATTTCAGGAAGATAAAGATAGATATCATCCACATTGAAAGTTTTGGAAATACCCATAGAGTTAGGAAAATCCACCATTTAAGCATTATCATTAATCTTCCTCGTAATCTTGAACGGTCTGTATTTCTTTTGCTTGATGTTATTACTTTAACCAACTGGAATTCTTTCTTTTCTCAAAAAAACCATGACTTCATCACCCACTTAAAATACTTTAGCTCATCTATGCTTGTCAGTCGCTAATTTGTACTTTTCAGCTTAGACTTGACTTTCTCTTGAATACATTGCACTGTTCAGCTAAGTTTTCAGCCAATGAGCTAACACCATGAACCTTAGGAAGTTTCACCAAATCTAGAGCATGGTTAGGTAATTAAGTATAAATAATAGAAAAATGTGACCTACCAATCAAACTATGCACAACATTATTGTATGCAAATTCAGCTTGTGCAATTGCAAAATCCCATTGCTTCGGTCTCTCACCACATATACTTCAAATTAAGTTTCCAAGGTTCGATTCACCACCTCAATTTGTCCATCAATTTGTGGATGAGTTGTACTACTAAAGTTAAAAGAAGAATTAAATAGCCTCCACAAAGTAATCCAAAAGTGACTCAAGAATCAAGTATCTTTATCAGAAGTAATCTTCTTAGGCGCACTATATAAATTAACAATTTCTTTAAAGATTAATTTGGTCATCGATGATGCATCGGTGGTCTTCTTACATGGAAGAAAATGTGCACTCTTAGAGAACCTATCAATGACAATAAGAAAAGAATCCATTTTCCATTGAGCCTTAGGCAAAACCAAAACAAAACCCATTGATAAATCCTCCTAAATCGCATTAGGAACAGGTAATGGTATGTAAAGACCAGTGTTTTGAGTTTTTCCCTTGGATGTTTGACAAGCATAGCATCGAGAAACAATAGTGGTCATATCATTCCTCAGTTTTAGCCAATAATAGTGCCCCTTTATAGCTTCAATTGTCTTGTCTCTTCCAAGATGTCTAGCTAATCCTCCACCATGTAAATCTCGAATGACTTTCTATTAAAGAGATGTATAAGGAAGACATAATCGATTTCCCTTCATAAGAAAACTATCATGTAAATAAAAATCTTCATATGGTTGTTGATTCTTGCACTTGGCCCTAATTTCCTTGAAGTCACCATCTTCAACACGTAAATCTTTCAAGCAATCAAAGCCAACAATCTCAACACTAAGCATTTTAATTAAGGCAACATGCCTACTCAAAGCATCATTTACTCTATTGTGTTGACCAAATTTATGCACAATTTTGTATGGGAATTTATCAATGAAGGCTGGCCATCTAGCATGCATATCACTTCTAAGTTGATTTTGACCACTCAAATATTTAAGTGCTTGATGATCGGTATAGAGAATAAATTCTTTTGCAATCAAATAATGTTCCCATACCTTCAATGTTCTCACATAGCATAAAACTCTTTGTCATAGGTGGACCACTTCCTTCTAGCTTCACATAGCTTTTAACTAAAGAAAATGATTGGCCTCTTCTCTTGAGATAGAACAGCACCTATTCCCACTCCACTAGCATCACATTCAACTTCAAATAGCTTGTCAAAATTAGGTAATGCAAAAACAAAAGAAGTACTCAACTTCTCTTTGATCATTGCAAGACTTTGCTCTTGTTCTTCACCCCATTGAAACTTGCATTTCTTTAAACATTCAATGATTGGTGCTATGATGGAACTAAAATGCTTGATAAATCTTCTATAGAAAGAAGCTAACTCATGAAAACTTCTTACATCACTTACATTCTTAGGAGTAGGCCACTCTCTAATAGCTTTCACCTTTTCCCCATCTACTATAATCCCATCCTTGCTTACAACAAAGCCCAAGAATAATAAACTATCTCTCATGAAAGTACACTTTTTCAGATCATCATATAGTTTATTTTCTCTTAATACATTACGTACCTCCCTAATATGATCACCATTCTCCTCTATAGACTTACTATAAATCAGAATATCATCAAAATATATGACAACAAATTGTCCAATGAAAGGACGTAATACCTAATTCATTAGTCACATGAAAGTGCTAAGAGCATTGGTTAATCTAAAGAGCATGACTAACCACTCATACAATCCATCTCTTGTCTTTAAAGTCATCTTCCATTCATCTCCTGGACAGATTCTGATTTGATGATACCCACTCCTTAGATCAATTTTTGTGAAAACAACTGACCCATTTAATTGATCAAGCATTTCATCAAGTTTAGGAATTGGAAATTTATACCCAATGGTAATCTTGTTAATGGCTCGGCTATCAATGCACATTCTCTAACTCCCATCTTTCTTTGGTATCAATAAAGCTAGCACGACATAAGGACTCATACTAGTTTGAATATGCCTTTTTCTCAATAGTTCTTCAACCTTCTCTCTCAAAATTTTATTCTCTTTAGGACTCATCCTATAATGTGGAAGGTTCGACAAACTAGCCCCAGGAATCAAATCAATATGGTGCTAAATATCACATAAATGTGGAAGCTCATTTGTTGTATCTTCGGCCATAACATCTTGAAACTCACCTAATAAGTCTTGCACCTCCACTGGAGTTTCAGTTACATTTAAAGGTTCACTCACACTCTCCCCTTTTTATAGTCATTACATGAACCTCTTTAGTATCCTTACATTCTTTTACAAATGTACTAGGGTTATGCATTACAGTAAGAAAATTTCATCCCTCCACTTTAGGAGCTTTGGGTTGATTACATTCTAAAGTTAGCAAAGTATAATGCACATCCTCCCTTTTTAATTGATAAGTATTTTTCCTACCCATATGCTTAGCATTAACATCATATTTCCAATGTCTACCAAAAAAAAAGCTACATGCATCCATATCAACAATATCATAATAGACCTCGTCAGAGTACTTACCAATTGAGAAAGGTACCTTACAACGCTCTTCCACTTGAATGCCTCCAACTTCTTTGATCCATCAAATTAAGTAGGGATTTGGATTTTTTTTTTGTCAATTGTAATTTTTGAACAATGTCTTGACCAATTATGCTCTCCTGGTTGCCACTATCAATGATCAGATCACATCTCTTTCCCTTCACTTTACATTGAGTGAGAAAAAGCTTATGGCATTGAGTATTATCATCATACTTTTGAGATAACATGAGCTTTCTAACAATAAAAGTATATTCAATATTTGGATCAAAGTCATCATCAACAAGAGTAAGAGAAGAGTTCAACCCATGAAGATGCCTAGTGGGACCATGAAGACTAGAGTAGTTATGAATGCTTGTAATTTGATAACCTAATTAACCTTACACATTCCTTGTGGCTAGGAATTGAGACCTTAAGTCCATGATCAGGTATGTCTTTATTTATTATCCATTTTATAGATATGTATAAGATATATATCAAGCATGAGATGCATGTAAAATGGATAATGTTTAAAGTGAGACCAAAATTAATAATTCCCAAAATCTTCCAACTTAAATATTGAGTTATGGCTCTCTATTGGAGCAATTAATCTTGAAACTTGTTTCCTTGAATTCATTATATAGCATGAGATGTTATGAGTATGAGATACATTGCAAGGCAAGAAGGGCAATGCGTAACTAAGTCATGCAATGTTCAAATCTTCATACTTGCTGGTCCAATGAGTTTAACTCAACTAATATGAAAGGCCAAGAACGTCAATGTGTACCTGAGGCTAGAAGTATTAGGAGACACTAGATTGAATCTAGCAAGAGTTGTGATGAGCAAGAGTTGCTCACTTGAAAGAATTAAATCCCTAGAAAGACAATGTGTAGCTTGGAGGATTCGATGAACAAGAGTTGTTCATTTGCAAGATTTCAATCTACCCACTAGAGATTCACCCCAATGGGATCTCTGCTTTCTATTTGGAGGTGTAGTATTTGCCAAATTAGTGGGAGTGCCATTTTGATTAAAGACCAAATCAATATGGTGATTACATTCATATATATTTAGTACTAATTTCAATCTTGTTATTTTTTATAGTACATTCTGATAATATGAGTTCCACCTACCCGATAGCTAGCATTTTACATAAGAACAAGCTTATTGGTAATAATTGTGTGGATTGGTTGTGAAACCTTAAGCTTGTCCTCTTTTATGAAAAAATGGTGTAAGTGATCGATAAACCATTGCCTGGTCCTTTGCCTCCACTCCTTTGCCTCCACAGGCTTCAAAAGAGGAATGGGTCATTTAGAAGAAGTGGCATGATGATCACTTATCGATAAGATGTATTGTGCTCACCTCCATGTCCAAGGAGTTTCATAAGCAACACGAGCACATTGCTGAGCTCTTAAACATACTTACACTTTAAAGAACTTTATGGTGAGATCTAGGGAATTGTTTCAGGCCAAGATGCAAAAGGTAGAGGAGGTTGGACTGCATGCCCATAAGATGATTCAGTACATCGAGTCATTAGAGAATTTAAATTTCTCCATGGATACGGATCTTCAATCATATTTGATCCTTCAATCTCTCCCACCAAGATTTAATAAATTCATTATGAATTTTTATATGAATAAGATTGAATGTACACTTATGGAGCTATACTTGAGTTTGGTTAATGCTGAAAAGGACATGGGTGGTCCTAAAGGGAAAAGAGTTGTTCTTACCACTTCTTCTTCTCATAGTGGGACTAAGAAGAAGAAGAACAAGAATAAGGCTAACGCTCTTAAGGCCACGAGTGGCATTACCGAGGATAAGTCCACTGAAGAAGCTTCTAAAAGCAAAGGAAAGTGTTTCCATTACGATGAGGGTAGGCGTTGAAAGAGAAATTCTCCTAGGTTCTTAGAGAGCCAAAAGAATAAGAAGAAGAAGGGCAAAAAGAAGAGTAAGTCTTATGAAGCATCTTTTAATTGTTCTAATTCTAATTCTAGTTCTAATGTACCTTATAGTTCATTACTTGCTTAGATACTTGATAGTGGTGCAAGTTCTCACATTTGTACTTCATGCAGACAATGACAAGTAAAAGAAGCTTGGATAAAGATGAGGTGGTCTTGAAGATTGGCAATGGTGCAAGTGCTGCAGCCAAGGCTATAGGGACTGCTTCCATTGATCTTAGAGATCATGTTTTGTTGTTGAAAGACACTTTATATGCACCT
>CAOJBK012070239.1:0-11999 GCA_948294925.1 Codiaeum variegatum
ACAACATGGTATACTTGTTCTGCCAGAGGGTCCATTGAGGTCTGTTCAATCCCCAAACATTATCTAAAATGCAAGAGATCTTGTTGTTTTTAAAAAATTTTATATATCTAGAGACCTGAATATAATGCTCACAGCATCTCATTGGTGTTACTGTTATGGTGATTGCTTACTGATTAAATCAAACGGAATCTATATTTGATCTTCGCACTTCATATGATTTTCTTTAGTTTTTTCTTAATAAATTTTACTTCAAATTTTGAGTTTTGAGATTCACAGTCATGAAAGTGAAAGCACATTTGTTTGGTAGAGTTTGAACTTACCAGTATTGAAAGGCAGAATATTCAATTAGTCCTTTGTGCAATGAGATTCTTGTTTATGTCTGCATTTTCTTTTGTTTTTGTTTTACAGCATTAGGATTGTTCTTCACCACCAAATTTCAACAAGTGATGTGCAGTACACTTTGTCATGCTTTCAGGTAACCGATGACACTTTAATCTCCATTTTTTGATAGTTTCATTTGTTCTTAAAACTCGTAGCTTATTTCTGGTTTGAAATTGCAGCAAGCTTTCTCAGGTGTGCAAGCTGAAAATGGCAACTAGTGAAACAAATTGCTCTCAAATTTCTCTGATACAGATCATTTACATTTGTCAAGTGAAACTATATTTACCCTTCAGAAGAAATAAACTTTCCTTCACCATTCTGTTTAGAATTTTATGTATGAAAAAACTTATTTCAAGTTTAGAATTTTATCTTTTTCTTATTGCCAATTCATAGCCAACATGAAACGCATCAATGACAAATATAATCTATGGGCTAAAAGATACATCGAGGATTATTAGTATAGAAAAGAATAATAATAATATAGAAATATATTGAATGATACAATGTAATGAGGCTAGGACTAGAAGATCTCATGTACATACCAAAATAAAATCATATCCCAATTTATACAAATTATTTGTAAACTAAACCCTTAGAAACTGGGATGCCAATGAAAGAAAACAAACATGGATGGAATTAAAAAAAGAGTTCCACTGGGCTTTTTTTTTTTTGCCAAATCCTATTGGGCTTTTTTGGATTATAAGAAATCCATTAGTAAAATAAATAGGTGAGCGAGGCTAGAGTCCCTTGTGGGTTTTGTTCTCCATTGGTTTCAGGACTTTCCTAGTAGTGGAACTAGGAATAATGCATATTCTTGTATTTTTTTTATTTTCTTTTAGATTTAGTTTTATATTTTTTATTTATTAAAATTGAATTTTTATATCTTTATCTAGTAAAAATTAGATTGTTTTAATTTATATTTCAATAGTATGTACATATTTTCGTTACTTGAAACTCCGATTATAAAAATTCAAACTATTTTTTATAAGATATATTTCACTGCATTATTACTTTAATTGAGTTTTAAATTTTATAATTTTATTATACTTTTTGAGCATATAAAGCTATCTATTTTATTGAAATAAAAATATAAAAATTTAAATTTTACTAAAATAAAAGTGTGTAAACCCAATTTTAACAAAATAAAATTATAAAAACTAAATAAGAAAGTACAATGACCTAAATGTGCATTTGATAGAAGTATTAGTTTTTCTAAGTTGGGAATTTGGTTTCCTGGTTGCGAGTAAGACCTGCACATAAAGTATGGTTAGAGGGCCAAACAAGGTATCCGACGATAATCCTTCAATGTTTAAATCAGTTGAGAAAAATTAGTTAAAAGTTTAGAGTGATTGTGAGATTACCTGAAAATAGTAAAAGGAACTCTCTATTTATATAGATTGAGGGGATATTGTGTAGAAATAGTAGGACAGGTTCACAAGTAGACTAACTCTAAAGTCCTCGGATGGACCGTTAATGTGACATTGCTTATGTATCATCTGGACAAGTGTCAGACAAAGATGAGATAAGTCCTTCTAGGGTAGGTAAGGAGTATTTGATATTCGGCTCTCCTTAGGGATCCTTCCACTTTGAAAAGTGCATTAACACTCTGAAAGGTTCAATCAGGACTAAGTATTTTGTGGTTATCCAAGACCCATATCAACATTATCTAAACCAACTCTTTAATGAATGTGATTGAGAATGATTTAATAAAAATGTAATTTAAATATTTTAATTTTAATTTTATTCTATCTATTCAAATTTTAAGTATTTCAATTTAGCAAAATTAGTCAAATGTATTATATTAAATGTTTTCATATAAATAAATAAAATAAAATTAGACTCAACAAAATGAATTATATTAGACGTATATTTAGTTTAACTGAACTAATCCATTAGTTTGATATGCTGATTTGTATTTAATAGTTAAATTTTTTAAGGAACTATTTATAGTTTTTGAAGCTTTAATTCATTTTAAAGATTATTGAAGATACAAATATTTCTTTCTAAAAATTATCAATGGTCAACAGGAAATTTCTCAAGTTTGTTAAAAAAAAATTGAAGTATGGTATAAGCAAACATGCTCTTTCTTACATAGGTCCAAATTGTGGTTCCATGTACCATGAAAAGGAGTAATAGGCAAGACCATTTGTTTTAAGGGCAAAATCCTTTTAGCAATCTTGTATTAATTTTTTTAGTACTTTTTTTGCCTTTAATTTTTTTAGTACTTACTAAGTATAACGTGGCTGTTTTTTAATATGATTAGTACATTTCAAACTTATGCTTCAAGATTTTAATAAATCATAAATTGGGAAATATTTTTTTTATGTTTATATTTTGGGTTGTTAACTTTCAACAATGAAGACATACCATTTATTGGTAGGTATGCTTTTATTCTTATGTCCCCTTAAGGAAGCAAATGGGACCTATTATTCAAACTAAACCTAAGTGTGTACTGTGCCTTGAAAGTTCCTAAATTTTGTTGCTTTTGCTTATTTTACTTTTGTTTCTGATTGTCTATGCCTTGGCAGATTCTATTCCATTTTAAAATAATTTTGAAAGAAAGCTACAGACATGTAACTGGGGTAAATTATTCTATAAATCGGGTTAATTGTATCAATGGGTCACCTATGTCAGAAAAAAAAAAGGTTTACGTGTGTTGGACACGTGTCGCTCCGATCACCACGTCAGTAAATTTTGACCTGAAAATAATTAATGAACCAAATTACATATTTAATCGAAATTAATACTCTATTTGCATTAAATTAAAATTTAGTACTCAAACTGAAAAGTATCCAAAAATTTAGTACATGTTGATACAATTAACCCTTCATAAATCACTGAACTTTATTTATTATTTCAATTTGATCACTAACTTTTTTTTGTTTTAAATCAGTCACCAAACTTTGAAAATTATTTCAATATACGGTCACTAACCACCACTGTACTAATATTCAAGCTAATTTGCTGACGTGTCATGCCACATCATTATACCTGTCTAGTCAGTCATCTGCATCAGCTATACATCAGTAGATTTTTTCACGTCATCCTACATAGTTAGTGATCAAATTGAAATAAACATTAAAATTTAGTGATCTCATTAGTAAATTATCCTAATTATTTAGAATGATTATTTTATTTTATTTTTATTTATTTATCTTATTTTGAATTGTTATCTTGTAAATATATACTTGTAACAATTACAAATTTATAAAATAAAAATTAATGTATATAAAATGAATTTCGAATTTTTAAGTTTGAATGTCGTTAGCTAATTCAAAAAAATAAAATAAATAAAAATAATTATTTTTATTCAACTCATTCTTTATTTATTTATTAATTTTTCAAATAAAAATTTTAGTAAATATATATAATAAGAGAAATTTAATTATTACTTGTAATATTTATATATTTTATCAGAGTTTGTCACATTTATTTTATTATAATATAATTATCAAAAGATGTCAAAATCTTAAAAAATAGATTTTTTTTTTACCTTTTAAATTTTGTTGTATTCTTGAATAGCTAACAAAATTTAAACTTAAACGTCCGAAATTCATCTTATATATATTAATTTTTTATTTTATAAATTTATAATTATTACAAATATATATTTACTAGATAACAATTTAAAGTAAGATAAATAAATAAATAAAATAAAAATAATCATTATAAATAATTAATATAATTTATTGATGAAATCATTAAATTTTACTCTTTATTTCAATTTAGTAACTAATCATGTAGGGTGACGTAGAAAAATTTGCTAACGTGGATGGCTGACCAAATATGTACAATGATGTGACATAATATGTCAGTAAATCGGTTGAAATATTGGTCCGGTGGTAGTTATTAACCGTATATTAAAATAATTTTTAAAATTTTGTGACTGATCTGAAACAAAAAAAATGATTAGTGATCAAATTTGAACAATTAATAAAGTCTAGTGATTTTTAAAGTAATTTACCACATGCAACTCATATAACTTCTTTTTTTTTTAAATCACAACTCACATAACTTATTTTTCGGAATACTCATATTTTCACCCTTTTTAAAAAAAAAAAAAAATTAATTTGTTTACTTTTGTTTTCTGTGATTAATCCCCTTTACGTATAAATTGCACTCTACCGTTAGAATCGTTGATAATGAATTTTTGATTTTATTAATAAAAGGTAACCAAAGAATATACTGAAGGTTTAATTTTAAAAAATAAAATAAAAATACTCAATAAAACATCTCTAAATTAATATGAATATTAGCAAAAAATTTTATTAATTAATGCAGATATTAATTTGTAAAATATACACATAAAAAACTTATTTTAAAATTTTAATTATATAATTTATTATTTACAACTTACAATAAATTTAATATATATTTTTAACAAAAAAATTAAATAAATTTAAAAAAATCTCATAATAATGATAATACTATAAAATGAATAGAAAATAAAAAAAAATTATGGATGATAATAATCCTCATTGATCTAACAAATAGAAATTATATATTATTTATTCATATATTTATATATTTGACTTTTTAAATCTCGTTAAATGTAATTATAAGTTATTTATTCATATATTTATATATTTGACTTTTTAAATCTCATTAAATGTAATTCATAAGATAATATGAAATTTATAATTTAAAATTAGAATAAAAAGAAAAAGCAAGCTACCTTAGAGAGGTTTTATTGTATAAGAAGTTGAAAATTCTAGTCTTGCTTCTTTGTTTTGGAGGGACTCTTATTAACCACCGTCTCCGAAAGGCCAGATAAACTTGGGAGATTTTCTGAGTAGATCTCGAAAAGAGAAACACTTTTGGGTCTGACACTACAATCCAATTCAAAATCTTAAGACATTGAATTTATAGGTTCTTCCCACTTATATATCCATTTTCATTCCCATCTTTTTCCAATATCGGATTTTTAGTAATCTTGAAATTCTAACAATAAATCCATATTGACACCGGCCCAAATTCCTGAGCCTAGGGATGTCAAGGCCTGCGTCTAGCAAAAGGCCCCTCCATCAGGCCCATATGCGAGAAAGTCGGAGCCAACCCAAAATCATCAAAATGCAGAAGACAATCAAAGGATCCTTAAGATTGGGCTAAGGCCTCTCCTCAGTTCAGGCCCCTATGCAAGTAGAACGGTTCAGGCCTGTGATATCAGGCCTCCCTCCTCTTCACGGACTGAGGTCCTAAGCCATCGACCCCGAACTCCAGGGTGCTACCTATCATCCATGAACCAAGCCTCCAATTGAACCCTTGGGCGAGAGCCTGATATCATGCGTCAGGCCTTCCTCTCAAGCCCTTGGGTGAGATATTCGACCCAAGGACATAAGGGTTCTCCCCCAACACTCATAGGATAAGATAGGCTAAAGCCCACTCTTCAAGGCCTTGCTTAATTAGCCCTAAATCCTAACCCCATGATCATCCTCAGAATCACTCAGTTAAAGCCCTAAGTCTAGAGGCTAAGGTTCTAAGCCCAAGTCCATTTTAAAGATCTTTAGGGCAAGTCTCCACCGCCTTAGAAGAAACTAAATAAATGGCTCAAAAATCTAGGGTTTCATCATCAACACTCTTATCAAAGAACAAAGCTTTTATCTCTTTACTCTCAAACAAGAACCCTAATCTAGTCTCCGAACTGTTGCTGTTTCACCCTGAGTGATGGCGATCGCCTATTGAAGGAAAATTACGGAGTCGCACAGCAGAAGTAGAAAATCGCGAATCGAAAAGATTCAGTTTTTAATTTTAAAAACTTTTTAAAAACTTAGTTTTATTAATACTCTTTTAACAAAAATAAGTTAGGCAAATTTTTAAACTCTTTGAAACATTACCCTAACCTAGGATTTGAGTACTTAAACATTTTGTCAAAACTCTTTTAACAAAAGATTGAGAAATTTTTAAACTCTTTGAAAATTAGTTTTATGTTAAAACTCTTTTAACATAGAGAGTTTAGTCATTTATCAAACTCTTTGATAAATGTCTAAATCTATATTTGGACCCATACCTTTAACCAAAAATATAATTACCAATTTATATGCAAAACTTAAATTAGAACAAAGAAAGATTAGAAGCATCAAATAGCTCTCGTCCTCCTTCATTAAGCTCCCCAAATGTGAAGCCTCTAGCTTGAGACACACTTAGCTTTTCCTAAAAGCTTGATCTCCTCTTCTCTTCAAGAAACTTGAACCTTCTCTCTTTGGTTATCCAAATTTTTGGTTCTTGCTTCTCTACTTGAGAACTTGAGATTAATGGATTGGTTTTGAACTTACAAGCTCCTCCACACTCCTTTCTCAAAGGGAAATAGAAGAAGGGTTTGTGTTTGAAGAACTCTTCTTCAAAACAAACTTTCTCACTCTATTAAGTGTGAGATTTAAGCTTTCTCTTTCTAACTCTTAGAGAACAAACCTAAGGAAGAAGATGATGAATAGTATCTCATCTTCCTTATGTTGAGTGTTAAGCAAAAAAGATGATACCAACTTCATTATATACCTATACATGTTTATTTCCTTTTTCCTTAAATTAAGGAAAAGAGTGGAGAAAAATAGGTTGTTTGTTCTAGTTGATAATTGACTATTTGACTAGTCAATTAGATTAAGCACATAATTAGTAGGAATCACTTTAAACCTCAATTAACTACATCTAATGTGGATTAAGCTAATATCTCATGTCAAGCTTAATTATTTTATTTGTTTGTCCAAAACCATTTCAATTAGTCATGCCCATTTATATCTCATACAAACTATGATATAATTAAAATTATCCCTTTGTGAATTAAACTTCAACACATGCTAAGATCTTTGTAAATTTAATTACAAGTTTAATTCAATCATCATTAATAATTAATTAAACTCTTTAATTAATCATTAATATGATTTAAGTTATGGGAATTGCTATATGGTGTGTGACTTACTAGGTGAAGAGCGAATACGGAGTCACGCAGTGGAAGCAAGAAAAACTATCTAGAATTTTTCAGCAATTCAGTTTTTTTTTTCTTTTTTGTTTTGCAAAATCCGATGTTACTTGATTTTTGGTTTTCTAAACTTATATGAAATATTTACCATGCCAAAACACTTTTAACATGATTGGGTTTAGATATTCATTAAACTCTTTAACAAATTACTAAACCCAAAGATGGACCCATATTCAATATCAAGAATCTTTCCAATTATTGCGCAAAACACAATAGAAACAAAGAAGGGTTAGAACGTATGTTATACCTCAACTTCCTCCTTCATTTAGCTCCCCAAGTGTGAAGCCTCTAGTTCGACTCACACCGAAGCTATCCCTTGGCTTGTGTCTCATTTTCTCCTTGAAGAAACTTGAACCCTCTCTTGGTTGCCCAATGTGTTGGTTCTTTCTTCTTGTTTGAGAATTTGAGACCTTAGGGATTGTGTTTGGACTTTTGTTGAGAACACACTTGAAAATTTGAATTTTTCTCTCACTAGTTCTTGAGAGTTTCTCTCTCTAACTTCTTGAAAAAGAAGATGAATAGTGAAGAAAAGCCAAATGACGTGTTCAAGTCTATTGTTTGGCCGACCAAAGATAAATGATAAAGCCTACTTATTTGACTCGTCCCACTTTCCACCAAACTTCCTTAAATTAATTAAGAAAGAGTAAGTCAAAGATGATGGTCGTGAGCTTTTTCCATGTCAAGCTAAACTGCTACAAAACCTCCACAACCAGCCGAGTTTATCTTCAAAGCATGAATAGCCACCGTTCCTAATAAGATATTATCAGTAATCAACCGACCAGGAACAAAGGCACTTCGATTATTAGACACTAAAGATGGAAGGATACTCTTCATTCTATTAACCATGGCCATCAAAACCAACTTATAAATTACATTGCAAAGGCTAATTAGGCGTAAGTGGTCATACTCTACAGGTTCTTTACCTTGGGAATTAGCACTAGAATAGTGTGATTAAAATTCTCTAGGAAATCACCTTAATTAAGAACTAAAAGACATAAATCAATGACCTCGTGACCCACCACATCCCAATAAGTGGAATACATTAAACCTGGCATCCCATCAAGTCTTGGAGCCTTGTTACCATCCATTTGAGATAGAGCATCAATAATTTCTTTCAAAGTGAAAGGTTCATTAAGTTTCTTATTTTGATCGAATGAAACTCTTATGGGGAAGATGTCTGCAAAACTTGAATCCACCACTGAACCATTAAAACTGAAAAGAGAATGAAAGTAGGAAAGTGCTACTTGAGCCATAGCTACATCACCAGTCCAGAAATTGCCATTGTCATCGAACAACCTTTGCAAAGTATTAGTGTGCCATCGTTGAGAGGCCACTAAGTGAAAATAACAACTAATTTGTCATCATTTTTTAGCCAATTACATCGCAATCTTTGCCTCCAAAAAACTTCATCCTTTTCTAATAAGTTTTCCAACTCTTTATAAGCCATTGTAATTTCTACAGACCCACCTGTATCAGATTGTTTTATCTCCATAATCTTTTTTTATGCTGTAATTTCTTATCTTTACCAACGCCCCAACTTCATAGCTCACTGAGCAACACTTTGCTTCATTTTAGCACATCTAAATGCTCATTACCAGCCCATACATCTTTAATCTTCTATCTACAGTCCCCTCTTTAACCCAAACAGCCTCAAACTTGCAGTTTATCTTGCAAAAAACATTCACGCGATGACTAAAACATGAAGTAGTTATAATCATATGATTGTTGTGAAGGAAAATTATGAGTCGTGCAACAAAAACAAGAAGAACAAATCGGAAAGATTCGGTTTTCAATTTTTAAAAACTTTTGAAAACTTAGTTTTGTTAAAACTCTTTTAACAAAATTAGGTTATACAATTATTCAAACTCTTTGAAATATTTCCCTAACCTAGGATTTGAGCACTAAAATATTTTGCCAAAACTCTTTTAACAAAAGGTTTAGAAATTTTCAAACTCTTTGAAAATTGATTCTATGTTAAAACTCTTTTAACATAGAAAGTTTAGTCATTTATCAAATTCTTTGATAAATTCCTAAAGCTAGGTTTGGACCCATAACTTCAACCAAGGATATAATTACCAAGTTATGTGCAATACACAAATTGAACAAAGAAAGGTTAGAAGCATCAAATACTTCTCGTCCTCCCTCGTTAACCTACCCTAATGTGAAGCCTCTAACTTAAGACATACCTAGCTTTTCCCAAAAGCATGATCTCCTCTTCTCTTTAAGAAACTTGAACCATCTTTCTTGGTTGTCTAAAAATTTGATTATTGCTCCTCTACTTGAGAACTTAAGATTATGGGATTGGTTTTGGACTTTCAAGCTCCTCTACACTCCTTTCTCAAAGGTTTATAGATGGAGTGTTTGTGTTTGAAAAACTCTTCTTCAAAATAAACTCTCTCTCTCTCTCTCTCTTTATTTAGTGTGAAATTTAAGCTTTCTCTCTCTAACTCTTAGAGATTTTCTCACACTAACTCAAGGAAGAAAGAGATGAATAGTTCTTCATTTTTGTTCAATGTATTGAGTGTATTAGTTGGTTAGGCAAAAAGATGACACCAACTTCCTTATATACCCATGCTTTTCTTTTCTTTTTCCTTAAACTAAGGAAAAAAGAAGTGAAAGATAGGTTGCTTGTTCTATTTGACAATTGACTATTTAGCTATTCAATTAGTCAACTAGATTAAGCACATAATTAGTAGGAATTACCTTTAAACCTCAATTAACTACATCTAATATAGATTAAGCTAACATCTCATGTCATGCTTAATTATTTTTATTTGTTTGTCCAAAACTATTTCAATTAGTCATACCCATTTGTATCTCATACAAACTATGACTTAATTGAAATTATCCCTCTGTGAATTAAACTTCAAGATATGCTAGGGTCTTTGTAAATTTAATTACAAGTTTAATTCAATCATCATTAATAATTAATTAAATTCTTTAATTAATTATTAATATGATTTATTCAAGCTAATGGGAATTGTTATATGGTGTGTGACTTACTAGATTCATGTTCTAATTAGCAATGGGATAAAGAAAACTCTTTTCTTCCCACCGAGTGTGTAATCCTCATTACACACTTAGTCCCATAAGTCGTGAGTGACGCCTAGCATTGCATATCATGACTACATAATTAGAAATGAATGGTGGTGATCATATCATTGACATTGCATGGACCCTTCGATCATAATTATTGTGCACTCAAATCCCTTCATTATGGATTTTCAATCTTAGTTAGGGTCATGGAATAGTCAGACCCTATATGCCATATCATATAACCTCTATCCAATTTGAGTTCCCGATAAACCGATTCTTACTATAAATTCTTTATAGTGAACCTTATCCACCATGGACAGAGATTTGCATATCAATAACAACCAGAAGTTATAGGATTCCTTCCTTGGTTAACAAAGTTAATGAATCCTTTATTGGTTGAACACTTATCCCAACATATCACTGATTATGGCCACCACATGCCATATACTAATACATGACTAGCATTGGTATGTAAGCAGTAACAAACCATAGCCACCAATATGTCAGATAATATGTTACCTCAAGTCTAAGGATTATATGCACAATCAAGATCTAGATGATGATATATTGACTAGTTGGTAACGACCCATGTATCTATCATCTAACGTCACTATTCAACTTACTCATCCAATGAGTATGCTCACATGTTGTCATGACATTACATGTCTGTGGCATTAAACTAACTACCTCGATACAAATAAGTATATCATGCCTATCATGGATGACAACAGAGGTGATGGTCTTCTGGATTAATGGCGTCCCTACCAATAATCCTATAACCATAAGCAATCTTTAAAGTACATGATAAAGGAAAATCTGTCACTCATATTCTCGAACTCTTTGAGAATAGATTTCTTTAGAGAATACTTAAGGGACATAAATGCGTTCGATACAAGGAATAATTTCATTTAAAGAACATATATATTAAAGCTAGTTAGATATTCATTTACATTCACATGAAGAATGTAAGCTTTACAGCATACACTGCTAACACGCTGGCTGCCATTTCCAAATGAGAGACCATAATAAAAAGGAAATAATTGTTGCCATTCAAGAGTTGTAATGAATCTTTCCAAGCGCTTCTCTATTAATTGATCAGAGTTGTGATGTCTTTCCCATGTGAATTTATACCCTTCAAAACCAATATCCATTAAATTACAATCAATCAACACCTCCCTAAAAGCATCCATCGAATTTTGAGGATGTGGGTTGCACCCCCCAACCCATTGTTAAGATTCGAGCAAAATTTCATTGAAAGCCCCTCCCAATAACCATGGCAAAGATGAAGCTACTTTCAATTCCCTTAATAAACACTACAAAAAAATTGACTTTTACTGACGCAATTTATGCGTCAGTAAAAGTCAGTTTTGGCGTCAGTAATTCAAGTTACTGACGCCAAACAGTGCTTTAATGACGCATAAATTGCGACAGTAAAAAAAAAATACTGTCGCAAAAAATATGGCGTCAGTAATTAATTAATTACTGACCAAAAAATTGCGTCAGTAATTTACTGACGCCAATTTTCGCGTCAGTAATAAATATTAATGCGTCAGTAATATTTTCATAAATAACGACACATTAGCGACGAAAAAATGCATTTATGACAAAA
>CAOJBK012070313.1:0-11238 GCA_948294925.1 Codiaeum variegatum
TGCAAATTTCAACTGAACAGAACAAAAAAAGAAGAGAAGTAGCAATCTGCAATGGCTTTCTTGAAGAAGAAGAAGAAGAAGAAATTGTGTTTAGGATTACTTCTTATCTCTAAATTGATTTTTAGGGTTACGGTGACAAAGAATTGTGAGAGGGAAGAGGAAAAGGAACAAGATGGAGAAAAGAAAAAAAAAATGAAAGAAAATAAAAGAAACATGTGTTTTTCTTCTTTGCCTGTAGAGGCTGTTTACAGAAAAGCGCATGTAATTTAACCTCTCCATATTTTTTACATTATAAAAACCAATTTTTTTTGGGAGCGTCTCTAGTTTTGGGCCACAATAGATATGTTTCTATTATGGCAATTTATAAATAATTTTAGCTGATAGTATTATTGAATTAAGATAAATTCAATAATAAGAAACACCTAGGACTTGGGTTCATTACATAACGTAATTGTTCTTAAGCTTATTCTTTAGATTTTCTCTTCTCATTCGAATGCTAGACTTAATTATCCTTAGTTAGGTAAAAAGCTCTCTCGAGTCATTTTACTAATACCTAACCTACTCTTAATAAATACTCAATACTAGACAATAGATTGAATTCATTAAGTAAAGTGGAAGTTAGTGTTTGTCTCTTAGGAGTAATCTTATCTCCAAGTTTTATCCACCCTAGGTTAATTGATTACATATTCTGAGTTTAAATCTTAACCTCCGTAATTTTGGAATAAACTCTAAGATATAGAATTTAATGGACAATTAAATCCTCGCTCTAAGCACAAATTCAATCAAAATATTTAATAAAAAGTCCAAATCTATTTAATTAAATAGAAAATAATAATCCATTATAGTAACTAAATTCTAAATTCTAGATTAAGGATTTAGTTACTCATAATATTGATAAGAAAAGCAAAATATAATGTAAAGAGAACCATAACAAAAAAATCAAACTAGAAAACTAAAAGAGAAGAGTAGAAAAGACGAAGCTTGTTGATGATTCTAGCTCTTGATGTTTTGATGTGAATCTAGCTTAAAAAAACTCTCCAAAATTTGTTCTCACAAGTCTTTTTAGGGAGTTTTAGATTAAGATTCAACTCCCTTTAAGTGGCTATCAAAACCCTTTAAAAAGTTGAAAATTCCTTATGTCACCACCAAAGGCCACAATGGTGTCATCGTGGTGGTGGTGTCATGTTATTATTTTTTATGATTTTTCACTTGATTTTCTACTAAAAAGCCACATCCAGAGCTGGTGAAAGGCTACACCCATGGCATTGTGGTGGTGACTTTTAAAAATGCATGCAAAACTCCTTTTTTTTTAATACTCCCAATCTCATATTTTGAATCAAATTTCAAGGACAATTAGTAAAAAAAGTTAGAATATTACAAAATAACCTTGAAATAACTTGAAACAAGCAAATTAACTCAATTTAACAAAACATTTGACAAAAAACATGGGATGAAATATCAAAATTTATGCACTTATCAGTCAATTGAGATATATCGATCATAAATCAATCTTTAAATTGTGCTAATGGGTTTCTGTCTCAGATATGATTAATGGACAATTCAATAGAAGTAATATATTCTTTTTGTAATTTTATATTAATATTCAAAACAAGAAATTACAGTGTTTTTGAAAACTTTTCTACCAAATAATAGTAACAAAGATAAATACAAAGAAAAAAGAGAAATAAATAAGACCGATAATCTCTAGAAGTTCGGTATATATGCTGATAATCATCAACATTCATCGGTTGGAGTGAGATTTTAGAAAAAGTAACTACCTTTCTCTAGATGTAGGCTGGGGACTGTCCCTGAGCGCAGGTAGGGTATAATATCTAGGTTATGGGATGTCAATTGGAAATCAGACATGATATAGGTAGAGGTAGTGTCACTCAAGTCAATAATGAGTTGTATAGATTTGTTTGATAGTGTGTGGATATGATGTCAGATGCCTTTTTAGAATGTAGACATGCACTATGTATAGCCTGCCTGGAGGACATTTTTTGCCACAAGTTGTTTGAGGTGTTAGAGTTTCTTCTGGGCACACCTAGGAGACCTAATTTTAGTCTTTATGAGGTGGGTTTGGGCATATGTGTTATCACTCTATATTTTGATGATTCTAAAATTATAGTTTAGTCCTAAAATATATACATGGTGTAGTGGATGAATAACTTAATACAATGAATATTCAATCACGACAATGAATTTATAATGATAACATAATGTACACTTGAGGGAATTAACTTTACTTGGTAAGTTTTAGGAACAAAATATTCAAATATAAATGTCTTTAGGCTAAGAAGTTGTGTGGAAAATTCCATAAAAGTCCAAGATGCCATGTATTAGTACAATAAGTTTTAGAACCTTGGCTAATTCCCCCCAAGACGTCATGTGGTGAGAAATTATTTTCTCTAAGATGCTGTATGACAAAGGTTTAAGACACCATGTGTTTATTAAGAAGTGTTTGGAATTTCTAGGCTTAGGTCCAAGATACTATATGGAAGTTTCAGAGAAATTCCACCTTAAGATGGCGTGCGTAATTTCAAGAGAAATTCCAATACGTTGTGTAGGGGCATGAGTCTGACAAATTTATATAGGCATGATCTTACTATGTTTTTTTTTTTTTTATCTATTTCAACCATGAAAATGACATCTTAAACCATAGATATAAGTGCCAAATTATCTCTAAAGAATTACAAGAACCCTAAAGCATCAAAGAACATTTTCTCTCAAGTTCTCAAGCCTCAAGCTCATACGTTCATATTTTTTTTGATTGTATACTTTGTTTTTTGAGAACAAACTCTTAACTATATTTCATTAGTTCTTGAAAAACCTTTAGCTAGGCTTTCAACTCTTATCATTCTAGCTAATTATTCTCCTTTTTAATTGAGTCTTGTTGATTTGAAATCTCTATTATGGAGTGTATCTCCGGTTGATTGTAAGGGTGAAATCCGGTGGAACTAGGAGATTGGAGTCTTCGGTGAAGCTTAGTGGAACCTCAATTGATTTGGTGGTTACGAGAGTAGATGTAAGAGGATCACATATTCCAAACTACTATAAAACTTGAGCATCTATTATCCCTTCTCTCTTTGCTTACATATTTTTTCATTATTGCTCCGTTTTTATTTCACGTTGCAATATTTGATAATATACTTGTTATTTAGGGTTTGAGTTTCTTGAAAAGGTTTTCATTTTATCTATATAAGTGTTAAAAATAATTTATTTAAAATAAGGTTTAGAGTTTGATTGGAAAATCTTGTGAAAATTTTTATACTACCAATTCACTCCCCCTTTTGGTATTCATTTTTGAGACAATAATTGGTATTAGAGCCAAGTTTTTTTTTTTATTTATTAAATCTAACTATTTAGAAAGTTAATAGTTTACAATGGCATGTGTAAATGATTTCGCACGTACATCATTTCAAGAGGGTTATTGTTCCACAAGATTGTTGTTCGCCCAAAAATATACTGACCGAAAGCGACAATAAGTAAACGGGCTATCGTAGTATAGAATGAGCACCGAAAGTTCTATTCTCTTAGGAAACTTGTGACTGGTTACTTATTTATTTTACAAATTACAAGTAAAATAAATTTTGATTTGGTTTTAAAAAGTAAATTAACAATTAAACAAAAGTAAGAAAAGTAAAAATGTGAATATGCAATGATATGAGAGAGTCTAGAAATCTAATAATCCATAGTCATTCATCCATGAACCTTTCACAATCAAGTCAATCAATTACGCCAAACGATTCAATTCTCAACACAATTATCTACTAGAGCTTATCCTATTAGCTATCTCATTTATAGAGATAATCTAGTAAAACATGCATCAATTATTGAATTTAATCCTAAAATTTATATTTCTACTTCATTTTAAAATCCTAATTAAATGGGTCTTGGGTTCAGATTTCCACTCTCGCTCCATCACCCAATCCCTTATTTAAACTAATTGGTGATCAAGCAATAGTTTATAATCAATCAATCAATTCAATCAAGCATAAGCATGTCATAATCAAAAGACCCAACCAATATATTCATATCATGACTACCTCATGCAAACCTCTAAACAATGAATAAATTTATCTCATAATTGAAATAAATCTCAATAAATCATCATTAATAATCATGGAAAACATGTTTAATCTCTTAATACAAGATAACCTAATGAAAAATTAAGGGAAATAGTTAAGGAATTAAACTTTGACAAAGTGTAGAAAATTCTCAAAGTCTTGAAGAATTTCTAGCTCAAATCTTCTTACAAGCCAAATTTGAATGAAAATTAACTAAATATACGAAAACTTGCTCAAATCTAAAGAAAATATTGCTCAAAACCCTAAAAGAACTCAAGATCTATCTATAGATCTCCTATTCAATATAGAATTGATGAGAAAACATAGTAAAAATTAGGTATTTATACTGTCAGGAACTTCCCATCTATACGACCAAAACTCGTTTGTACGGGCCCGTATAAGTGCTTTATGCTCGTATGTGCGCTTCATAACCATCCAGAGAGACGTACGACCTCAGCTCATTTGTACGACCAGAATTTGCTTCTGTACGACCCATGCCCAAGGTGTCTTTCTACTAAGAAATTTGGACATCCTGAAGGACTTATGTACAACCATATTGCCATTTTATACAGCCCGTACAGATAGCCTTAACTTTATGTGAGGCCCCATTCAAGCCCGTAGGATTTCCTAGCACACCTTCGAGTTTATGGCTCGAGGAAACCAACCATGTCGGGTCAGATTGCACATGGCATCGTAGTTAATGCATGTCCCATATGGGTACACTCCACATGTGTTCATTGGTGTATACGTGTGATATGTTTGAGTTACCACTTACTATTTAAGAAAAAACTATTTTCCTTAGATGATTAAGAAACAAATTTGAACTCCATTTAGAAAAATATGACATTTTACCCAATTAATTTTGAAAAGGCTGACCCGTGAACCATAGTTGGGTACGAGAATTCGTGATTCGATAAAAATGTTCAAAAAAAAGAATTTTCCAATTCTAAACAGTTTTGACTTAAGAAAAAATATGCTTGGTTTCAGTTAAAATCAATTTCATGTATGCATGGCATACATCGTGATTGATGAACAGTTAAAGTATACCATTCATGATGCATGAGCAGGATTAATAATCAGCATGATAAAAATGAAAGGAAAACAACAAAAGGCCGAAAGATAAATAAGGGTCCTTCCTCTAGCCCCGAAGGTTTATAGGGAAGGCACACATCCCCAAAACAGAAAAGAATGATAAAGAAAGCAGGAAATAAAATAATTACATCGCAAATATCACAAACATAGGGAATCCTTTCTCTAGTCCATTCGAATTTGGAAAATTCCCACATTCTGCAAAATTATTACAAATCCCAAATACAACAATTGTCTTACAAATAATGGAAATAACACAAGAAGTGGAATAAATAATAATAACAAAAGAAATTAAAAAATAAAAAAAGAAAATATAGAAAAATGCAGTTTTTGGAGTTGAAGCTATTTGAAAAGGCTTGCCGATGTATCATTTTGAATTGGAACCCACGTCGTTCTCTCTTCTCACGAAGGGTGAGATTGTTCTAAAAAATAGTAGGTTGGTGGTTTGATTGGTTTAGAAGCTAATTCATTTTATTATTAAAAGAATTAAACAGAAAGGCTTTTAATCAATTTAGTTTTTGATTAAAATCTATTTTAATTAGTGTGTGAATGCTTAGTTAATTTTAGGACTTTAATTTTGAATCATTTAAAAAAAAATTAATTTTGACAATATGAAAAAGCCTTATATAGATTAAGGGCTTTATTGAGAACTAAAAGATAAGAAATAGTGTACTGTAGTTACCTTTGGCTTATGGGGTTTCAGAACCGGTGGATTGGATGTCTTAATGAACCCAGAATGTGTCTCCATTGTGTTTGAAGAGGACTATTTGTTGTGTATCTAGAGTGTGATAAATGGATTCTAAACTGTCTGACTGATAGGAATCGCCAAAAATTTGGTGTTTCTAAGATTTTGGTATTTCGGTGGGTGTGTGGGTGTTTTTAGTGTCTATAATTGTTTGAAAGGAGGTCGGAAAGTCTGGAGAAGTGCATAAAAAGTTGTTTGAAACTTTGGAAAAAGATCTCAAAAACTGACTTGGAACGTCGAATTTATTGAAAATCATGTCAAAAAATATGAAAAAATTGGGACTCTTGCGTTTAGGGCCAAAGGCATGAGCCACTAGCTAAACACATACATTTAGGGCTTCGCGCATGCATTTATCTCTAAATGCATGTGTTTGGGCTTTGGCTCATGTGTTTGGGCCTAATTTCCTAGGTTCGGTCCAATTTGATTCGATTTGGCTTTTTTGACTTTTCTAGGTCCGTTCGAGGTCCAATTTAAGCGCGGTTTGAAACTTTAGGCTCTAATTGATGGACTGGATTTTATGGTATAAAAATTAGGGTTCCCACCTTGAAACCTCCAAAACTTGTACCTTTGATCTCCACTTGCTCAGGAACCTCGTCTTTAGCTCTAAAAACTTCATTTTTGCATAGATTCCTAAATTTTTCTAAAAATCACATAACAAACCAATTAAAAACATTTTTTTGATAAAAATAAACCTAACTATGGAGGAAAAATAATGAAAAATACACCCAAAACAACCACCTCTATTTTGTGGATTGAATTACAACTAATGGAAAGTTCAGATGAAGTTCCATATCTATTCACTAGGATATTGCCTTTGGGATATTGTTTAAAATGGAACTTAAATCCTAGGGATCTTATCATGGGAAATTGACCAACTTTGGAAGAGTACTTTGAGGATGAATAAAGAAGCTACAAGGGAATGATAAGGCAATCAATCTTCTTTTTTTGTGCACTGAACAAGACGAAGCTCAACCATTGATCAACATGTGAAATGGCTAAAGAAATTTGGGATATATGAAAGGCCACTCATGAAGGAACTAGTGAAATTATATTGTCTCACTTAACCTTTGGGAACTTTAAATATGTGGAAAATGATAGCATTTATAGCATGTACACAAATTTTCTACATTGGTGAATAAACTTAAAGATCTTGGTAGGACATTCACCAATAAAGGGCTAGTTGTCAAGTTCATTAGATGCCTAATGCCCGAATATGATTCCAAGGTTGGTGTAATCAAGTCTTCATCTAACTTTAATGATCTTTCACTATAATCTATTATGGGAATCCTCATATCCCATATGATGAAATTGAAGATAAGGAAGGAACAAAGAGGAACAAGTGAGTCTAGCAAAAAGGAAATGTCTCTAGCTTTAAACGTTCATCACAAGAAAAAGCTACCAAAGGAACCGTCAAGTGAAGATCATGATGATGATGAGGACCTTGCTCTTGTTGCAATAAAGTTAAAAATTCAACAAATACCTTTCAAAAAGTAAAAGAAAAAAGAAATAGTCCAAGAAAGAAAAAGGTAATGAGGTAATATGCTATGAGCATAAGAAGTCGGGACATATAAGGAAAGATTTATTTGTTTAAAAGTCTAAGAAAGAAAAAGAAAAGAATACCTCAAGAAAAGATAAGGATAAGGCCCATGCCACCTGGAGTGGAAGTGATAACTCAAGCGATCATCCAATGGAGATAAGGAGGCAAACTTGCACTTGATGGCTCAATAAGATAACATTGAAGAGGATGATAGGGTAACTTCCAAATCTTATAGTTTTAGAGAATTACAAGATGCTTTTAATGAACTTATGGTTGATTTTATTCAAGTTTCAAAAAAAAAATAATTTTTTGAAAAAGAGTTTGCATAGGTAAAAATATGGGTATGAGAAGGGCAAAGCTCTAATACTTTTAAGAAACAAAAAATCATAACCCAAATAAATGAATTGGAAAAATCATTTGAAAATCTTAAGGAAGAGAAAAATAAGCTTAAACTAGAACTCAAAGACTTAAAAAAGAACTTTTGAAAAAGTTTACAAGTGGGAGTAAGATTCTAGATGATATCTTGTTATCATAAAGAGGTGTGTATGACAATGCTGGCCTTAGATACAAGGTTGAGGAAAAGGAAAAAGTTTTCAATACATTCTTTGTTAAAAAAGAATATACACCAAAATTGTTAATCAAATGCAATTATTGCAAACTTCATGGCCATACAACTAGGACTTGCTCAATCAGGCTTAGGAGGCTATATATTATTAGGAAGGTATGGATTCTAAGGATTCCAAAGCCATTTCTAAGGGCACATGGGTTTCAAATAGAACTAATAAGAATGGACCCAAGACAAAGTGGGTACCATTAAAAGATTGAGAAATTCTTTTATTATATGCTTTGATCATGTCCAACCAAGAAAATTGGGTAATAGATTGTGGATGTTCAAAGCATATGACTAGTGATAAAAAGAAGTTCCTCAAGCTTAAAGAGAAGGGTGGAGGCAATGTGAGTTTCAGTGACAACTCCAAAGGTAAAATATGTGGAGTTGCCATTATAGGTAATGATGATTTTTCCATTACCAAGGTATTGTTTGTGCATAATTGAAACATAACTTGCTTAGTACTAGTAAAATTTGTTATAAAGAAGACTAGGCCATGAAAATATTGATGTTCCATCCAAGCTTTTGAGAAAAAAATTAGTAAAGGGTTTACACAAAATGGTTTTAAAAAATGATAGTATTTATGATGCATATGCTGAGGGCAAACACTCTAGAAGTTCTTTTAAACAAAAAAAAATTGTTATTTTCACTTCTAGATCTTTATAACTTGTTCATATGGATTTTTTTGGTCCAATAAGAATATCTAATCTTGGCGGTAAATATTATTGTCTTGTTATTGATGATAGCCTTTAGCACCTCACCTAACTTTTAATTTATCAAGACGCTTATCTTCTTTTAGTTTAGCCTTGAAAGCTTATTTAAAACCAATGATATGAATGTGAGGCTAACAAGGAACTAAAGTCCAAGTCTTATTTTGATGAAGAACAATAAGTTCTTCAAGGATAGGTTTTTGCCAACTATCATGTTGAAGTGTTAATTTCATTGTACGAGATTTAGGAGGAATCTCAACACATTCTAAAGTGAGAGAATATCAAGGATTATGTTAACCAATACTTGTGAATCCTAATCTTTACACCATTAGATTCAGCTCGTCAATATGAGCCAAAAGGTTCAAACTGTGCTCAAATAAGATCTCAAACAGACTCAGAAAATCCAAAAAAAGTGAACCTAATTAAACCGAACCAGACCCAGAAAATCAGGCCCAGACAGGCTAGGTCCACACACACACATTTGGCTTAAATGTGCACGTTTGGCCTAAACACACACGTTTGGGTCCAAACCCACACGTGTGAAAATTCTTAGATTTTTCGACTCAATTTTCTATAAATTCGAGTCTCCATACCATTTTTGGATAGAGTTTCAGACCAACTTCAGACTACTTTTCAAACATTGAGACTACTATTTAGATTTCCAAAACCCTTTGAAACACATTCCAGACACCACAATTCGCATCAAATTAAGCCAAAACACCAAAAATACTATTGTCTAATTTCGTCGATGGTTAAATTCTCATCAGTCTAGTTTAGACATGGTTCATTTCTCATCAGTCCAGTTCAGACCCGATTCAGTTCTCACCAGTCTAGTTCAGACATGATTCAGTTCTCACTAGCTCAACTCAGATAGCCTCACTCCAGTGTACTCCAAACACAATGAAGACCCGTTCTGGTTTCATCAATCTTTTAGAAAATCCACTTTTGAAGTCCCGAAAGCAAAAGGTATCAAGGGTACAATATCCCTATTTCTTTTAACTCTAAAGTAAACCCTTTAAATTTGAATTAAGGAAATTTCATAAAAACTTCATTTTCTTCAAATGAATCAAAATTAAGCCCTAAAATCTATTAGGCAATTTCACACTTATCAAATAACCATTTTCTATGATCAAATATAAATTGATTAATGGCATATTTGGTTAACTATTTTATAAATCAAAATACGTTAGCTTCTGAACCAACATAACCAAAACCACCCACTATTTTCAGAATAGCCCCACTCTTCGCAAGAAGGGAGAACGACATGTGATTTGATTCCCATTCAACGGGATACGCTGACAAGTCTTCTAATGGCTTCAACTCCAAATTTAGTTTTATTTCATCATTTTTACTTTATTTCATTTTATTATTGTTTTTATTATTTGCTTCATTTTTTTTGTTGTATTTTTTAATTATTTCATATTATTATTACTGAATTTTGGATTTGTATTAGGGAATGTATGCTCCTCCCAGATCCACGGACTGGAGGGGAGATCTCCTATTAAGTTATCATTTTTAAAATGTATTTAATTTTTACTTCTTTTTTTAGGGATGTGTGCCTTCCCTAGAACCCACATTGGGCTAGAGGAAGGACCCATATTTCCTTTTCCATTTTATCGCCTTTTCTTATATTTCCTGATATGCATATAATAATTTGTTCATGCATCATATTTACCATGTCTTAACTATTCATGCATCACATGGTATGCCATGCATACACGAAAACCTAATTTTAACCAAAATCACATTTTTCTTAAGTAAAAAATCTATTTAAAAATGAAAAAAATTATTTTTCTAGAATGTTTTTTATCATATCATGAATCCCCGAATCCCCTTTGGTTCGAGGGCCAGCTTTTTTCCAAAAATTGAATAAATAATCAAATTTTCATAAAATTGGAGTTAATAAAAAAATAGTTTCTTAATCACCATAGAAAACTATTTTCTTAAGGATTACGTGGCGACTACTAACATATCACACATGGACAACAATGGACACATATTGAGTGTGCGAATGTAGGACCTGGCCACAACCGCAATGCCATGCCCAATCTAACCCCTCGTGGTCAGTTTCCTCGAGCCATAAACTTGAAAGTGCACTAGAAAATCTCGTGGGATATTAGACAAAGCCTCACAATTGGCAACTCCATTGGGGATGTTTGGAAATTGAATAAAACTTAAGTGGATTACTTTCTGATAAAGAAAAACACTTTTTGGCTAAAGACTATGTGAATGTAGATTTTCATGCATCACTTCACATGTTCCTTTACATTAGGAAAACTCGGATAGGGAGTAACATTTCCTTGGAACTACTTTGCCAATAATGAAATCATCTAACTCTAAAGCATATCCTATGATCCTTTCCATGGGGATTACAAGGTTGTACGTATCGTTGGACCCACGGGAACCTCTTTGGTTTACCTGTGGTTAGGTATATTGCACCTCCAGTCACTGGGGAACCTTCAAACCACCTAGCCCTCACGTAA
>CAOJBK012070503.1:0-10020 GCA_948294925.1 Codiaeum variegatum
TATAGTACCTCTTGAGTTTATAAGGTTGGTCAGATGGTTGAATTCATTTCCATCGATGTCCATCAGGATAACGCCACCACCTGTCATTATTTTCTTGATGATGTATTGGCCGCTCCAAGGAGGTCTAAACTTCCTTCGAGGGTCTTGTACAACTTGTCTGATTTCTTTGAGGACTAAGTCCCCTTCCTAAAGTTTACAACTTCAACCTATTTATTGAAGTGATTTGTAAGCCTGATCTGATAATTTTGTGCGTGGTAGAGTGCTTCCATCATTTTCTCATCAATTTCAATGAGTTGGTCATAGTAGGCATGTTGCCAGTCAAGTTCAAAGATATGTGCTTCCTGGAGAACTCTAGCTATCTAAATTTCCAATTCTAAGGGAAGCACAACTTCCATTCCATAGACTAAAGAGTATGGTGTAGCTTTGGTAGCTCGACTTGTAAGTGGTTTTGTACCCAAAGAGGGCACGATGCAGATGTAGGTATCAACCTCTATGATTATTAATCATCTTTTGAAGAACGTTCTTTAATGCTTTACTGGCAGCTTCAACTACACCTTTGGTCTGAGGTCTGTACAGAGAATACCTATGATGTTCAATTTTTCCTTCTTTAGGAGGATGACTACTTCTTTTTGGAAGTGTGAGCCGTTATTAGAAATGATCTTGTGGGAAACACCATATCTCGAAATGATGTTGGTCTTGATGAATTGGGTTACTTTCTTGGAATTCAGAACCTGATAGGGTACAGCTTCAACCCATTTGGTGAAGTAGTCAATAGCCACTAAGATGTATTCATGACCAGCAGATGACCTTGGTGAGATCTTGCCAATGACATCTATGCCCTAAACAACAAAGGGCTAAGGCATAGAGATTCGATTGAGGGGTGAGAAAGGAAACTTCAGAGCTTTGCATACTCTTGACACTTTGGGCACCTTTGAGCCTCATTCATGGTGAGTCAGTAGTAACCTTGGTTTATGATTTTTTTGGATAAGGTCCAACCATTCATGCGAGTTCCATCTGTTCCACCATGGATTTCTTCCATGATATGATTTGCTTCTTCTTCTGAGACACATCTAACATGAATGTCATTCATTATTTTCTTATAAAGAATGTTTCCTCTAAGGATGTATCCACAGGCAATTTTTCTAAGAATTCTCCTTTCTGATTTTGGAGGCACCTTCAAGATATTCACCTTTGGTGAGATAGATGTAGATTTTCTAGTACCATGGTTTCTTTGCTCATGCAGTGAGTCTGAAAGCTCGATTGGCATTTGATGCTTATCAAAATAGGATGGATAACCAACCCATCACATATTTCTATCAGTAATGCAAGATTGTTCAGTACGACGATGAATTTATTCTGAGTTCTTAGAAGATAATGGAAAGACAAAGTGTCAAATTTGTTAGCCAACTCTTAGGTGCTTAAGATAAGGAACTAGTCGCTCCTCTCTAATTTTCCATTTTCCCAGGGCTTGTGAGACAATGAGGTTGGAGTCACTATAGATTTTTGAGTTTCTAATGCCAATATGGAGAGCTCATTCTAACCCAAACACACATACTTCATATTCTGTTTCTTTATTGGTTACCTCGAAATCCAGTTTGATTGCAAGAGGAAAGCTTTTGTCGGTAGGCATAAGGAACACCTAGCTGGCACCATAACCTTTGTTATTTAGGGCTCAATTAAAGTATAGTTGATATCTCTAATAATAGTATGTCCTCATCAAGAAATTTAGGTTCTTCCCAATGATCATCAGTTGGGGCAGCGGCCAGTTGATCAGCGATGACATGCCTTTGATGGATTTTCTCTGAATGTACTTGAGGTCATACGTTATGAGGAATACCATCCATCTAGCCATCTTGTTTTCTAAGACAGGCTATTCAATAAGGTATTTAAGAGGACTATTATCAGTAAGGACATGTGTGATGTATGCCCCAAGATAATGTCTCAGTTTGTGACAGACCCATACCAAAGCTAGGCATAGCTTCTTGATGTACTTGTACTTGAGTTCGTGTGTTAGAATTCTCTTACTTAAGTAGTAGATGGAATTCTCTTTATTCGAGTCTAGAGCTTTTTGAGCTAGCATTGCTCCCATGGATTCTTCAGTGACAGTTAAGTAGAGAAGTAAAGGTTGACGGGGCCTAGATAGTTGTAAGATTGGTGGACTCAATAGATACTTCTTGATCCATTCAAAGGCCTTCTAATACTCCTCAGTCCATTACTTGGAGGAATTATTTTTTAGTAAGTCAAATATTGGTCCATAGGTATCAGATAGTTGGTGAATGAACTGACTGATATTTTGAAGATGGCTGAGGAAGTCTCGTATCTCCTTTTTGAGTTTTAGGAGGTGGCATGTCAAAGATGGATTTAAAATTAGCTTGACCCACTTCCATGCCTTTCTTGCTAACCATGTAACCAAGGAACACTCCAGATGAGGCTCCAAATATGCACTTGTTAGGATTTAACTTCAGATTATACTATCGAAGTCTAAGGAAGAACTTCTCTAGAACTTGTAGATGCAGTTCATGAGTTGCACTGTTAATGACCATGTCATCGACATAGACTTCCATTTCTTAATGTATTAAGTCGTGGAAGATTGTAGTATTCATTCTCTGATAAGTGGCTCTAGCATTCTTTAGTCCAAATGGCATTACTCTATAACAGTAGGTACCTCATTCTATGATAAAAGTTATTTTCTCCATGTTATTAGGATGAACCATGATCCGATTGTATGTCGTAACCAGATCGGTTAAGGAAACTATCACTGAACTAGCCAATGAGTCGACCAAGAGGTCTATGTGGGGTAGTGGAAAATTTTTCTTGGGGCATGCCTTTTTCAAGTCTCGATAATCCACACACATTCTGACTTTGCCATCTTTCTTCAGTACTGGGATGATGTTTGCCAACCAAGATGTGTATTTGATTGGCTCAATGAACCTATGAGCTAGTTGTTTAGCTACTTCTTTCTTGATTGGTATAGATTAGGTAGGCTTTATACATCTGAGCTTTTGCTTAATAGGCTTACAGTCTGGATAGGTTGGAATAATGTGGACGGCGATGTTGGGATCTAGGTTGTCATGTCACTGGGCTGCCAGGCAAAGCAGTCTTCAAATTTTTTAACGATAGGCTCAGAGTCCTATTTGTTTGAGTATGCAGATGCAATGTATGTATTTTTAGGCATGTCATGAGTGCCAGTGTTTATGGGCTCTTTAGCTGCACCTTTTATTTCGTTTGTTATTTTATTCTCTTTTTCTGTTTGTTTGAGGTCAGATTCATCAATTGGAATAGCAAAAGAAAATAAGGAAACGGGCTCATAATAAGAAAACTTAGATGTTTTATTAATAGAAATGAGAGAAAGGTCCACAGTTACATCATACTCATAACACCAGTTTTCTGTTGGTGCAGAGGAAGACTTAGAACTAGTAGTTGACTCTAACTCAGATTCAGTCTCATTTTCAGATTCAGCTGCTATAAATGAACTCTCATCAAAGCACTAGTTCTTCGGTTTCTCCTTGGCAGGCTTAATCAATGTGGAGAGGTTAGATTTCCCCTCTTTATCGGTGAGAATAGCAATGTTGCCAAAGAGGCTTACTTCTATGTTCTCTTCATAATCATTCTCCAGATAGTATACAGGCTGGCAATCTTCAGTGGTCAGTTTCACGTCAGAGAATAGCTCAAAATTAGAGAATTATGATTCTAGTGACAGGGCAGACCCATGGTTCGGGGAAAGAGAAGCAAGGAACTGTCTCACCCTCCTTAAAGAAGTATTGATTTAAGGTTCTGAAATAGGGCCTGAGGACGATATCGACGTCATCCTCCCTTTTTGGCAATTGCAGAGTTCTTTCCATCTTTTGCCTTTTCTTCATTAAGTTCATCATCAGTTGGCTTATAGCCCATTCTGACTAGCGAAATAGATGTGGGGCACTCATCAAAGGATTGGATACCTTCTTGATTCTTACATAGGCCCGTACTAAGAAAATAGGCCATGTGTTTGAGAATATTCCTAACTATTGGTTTGCAGTAAGGATCGAAATCCAAGGCAAGTGGCTTTTTCAGATTATCTATAGTGTGAATGAAGTGAATAAATGAGAAGTCAAATAAAGGATATGCTGATAACTTAGGTTGGATCTCCAAGATAGGTACATTGTATGGGACTATAGATTTTCCCGATAGATTAGCCTTAATGGTAACAATGCCACCTTTCAATGGGAACTTGACCCTTTGGTGTGGAGTAAATGGTACAGCTTTGGCCTGATGGATCTAGGGCCTACCCAAGAGTAGATTGAAGTATGAAAACACATTAATAACTTGGAAAGTGACTTTGAAATTAGTTGGGCCCATGGTGACGGTCAGTGTAATCACCCTAAGTATCTCTCTTTTAGAGTTGTTGTAAGCCCTAAAAATTTGGTTTGAATGAGTGAAGGCAGTGGCAATTAACCCCAAATAGCTTACAACTTTCAAAGGGCAGACATTCCATGCAAACCCATTGTCAACTAAGGTCATAGGGATAGTCTTCTCCCTTGTGATAATAGTGATGTACAGAGCATGATTATGAGGACCCCCAGACGAAATCTCATTGTCTGAAAAAGAAATAGCAGTTCCCTTTATGGCACTAATGATTGATGTAGTTAAAGTTTTAGAGGAGATGTCAGGTGATGTCTAGGTCTGGCTCAATGCCTTACAAAGAGCTTGATAATGAGGACATGAGTAAGTTCGAGATAGAAACGTTGGATTATGTCTTCTTCAGTTGTTTCAATATGGGATCATCATCAAGTTCGAGAGTCCCTCTATTCTAAGCCACTAATTGTCTTGAAGATGAGGCAACAGCAGAAGTTTGAGTAATACGACCATTTCTAGTAATGTCATCTATTTCTTGACCTAAATGCCTCAAGTTTATGGTGACACATCAATATTCATTATGAATTGACCTCATTAAGGAAGTATGGCCAATTAAAGGTGAGAAATTTGAGGAGAGTGACCTCTCTAAGGAAGATTGATCATCTCTGATGCAATGGAAATTGCCTAGAGGCAAGGCATTAGTGATGAGATCGGTTGAATCACCCTCCTCGAATTCATTTGGTATTGCATTGACATTATGTTCTGGGAGGGGATTAAAGCCAATATTGACCTCAATCATTAGAAGTTTTTGCTTATCAATTATATCTTAGATCTTATAGCAAAGGGCTTTACAATCATTAGTTTTATACACATGCCCTTGATGATTATCACAAGTCTCATTCACGTTGAAGTTTTTCTGTAGAAGACTGGGAATAGGCTTGGGCTCTAATGGATTGCAAGCATTCTTTTCCAAGTACTGTCTCAAGAGGTAGCTTAGAGTTAACCACTTTGAACTAAAAAAAAAAGCTACCTTTTTTGTATCTAGAGTGGTTTGCGAGCGGTAATTACATTAACCCTGCTATCTTTCTATGTACTAGAGGTTTTCTTAAAATAAGAGGATGAGGCCTGGTTTTCATCCTTAATGAGGCCAGATTCTATTGCATCTTCTAGGCGAGAAGCAACAGCAACTAAAGACTTAAAGTTAGGGAAATATTGTGTTATCATTCTATCTCGAAACATAGGTAGCAGGCTCTTGACAAATATGTCAATCTATTCAAAAGAACATGGCCTATTATTACAACTATGTCAAACTGTTCTGATGCCATAGTTTGAGAAGTTTAAAGGAACCTCTTAGGGGAAGTCTTGCCTTAGGGAAAAAGGCTTAATGCTTTGATGTCCAGGACCTTTACCTTCTTCTTAAGGGCTTGTAGGTCCCTTTCCATTTCATCATATTTCTTAGTTATGTCTTTAAACAAAGGATGGTCTTCGACCCCTTTTGGGAAAAGATCCGCAGCAGGGGTGATAGAAGTGTTATTCCCATGGCCAAATTGTGGGTTCAGAATAATAACCTCATCATCCAGAGTATTAGAGGTAGTAGAATCACGGTTGGTGGGTTCAATCTTAACTTGGCTTAGCATGTTTTAAACCTTGCCCAGGATATCCTATTCTTAGCTTTGCATCATTACAGTTAGAGTCTCTTGTTGGAATTTCATGACATCTATCTATCTCTACAAGAAGGCAGCCAGCATGCTAGCAAGGTCGGCTGATGTAGATGCAGCAGGTGGAGCAATGGGGACACTAGTGGAGGTGTCAGTGGGAGCATCAGTAGTAGTCGTATCAACAGCAGGAGGTGGGATGAGGTTGTCTTCAGTTGACATGATGACCTTTTTGGAAAAGGGAAAGAAAATGGAGTATCCGTGTTGGAAAGAATCATGTAAAGCCAGGTGCAGGCAAGTAAAAAGAAAGGTATTTTGAAAGGTTTGGTTTTTTATCTAGAACAATGCACTTTGTCCAATTTCAAATTTTTTTTAATGTAGTGATGCATACATGTATGCAAGAATGAAAAAGGTTTCATGATGATCGTAATATAGAGTCCATTAGGGTGCACGGGACCTAAGGTCAATTCTAATCATTACAAGATGGCTTGGTGGTTTAGCGGTTCCCCATCGACCAGAGGTCTCGACACACCTAACCATATGTGGACCAAAGAGGCCCACATAGGTCAAATGGCTATATTTACCTCGTTATTCCAACTGAAAGGATCATCTGAGGCATCCTGAAGTTGGATGATTTTGCTATCAGAAAAGCAGTCCTAAGGAAGGAAGGTCACTTGATGCTACTCTCTATTCGGGTTTTCCTAATATATGGGTGCATAAGAAGTGATGCATTATAACTTACTTTTGCATGATTTCAAGCTAAAATTTATTATTAAGAAAATAACCCACTTAGTTTTGGCTAGTTTTACCAAACCTCCCCATTGGAGTCGCTAGCTGTGAGGCCTCCGCCCAAATGGCTCGTGGGATTTCTCCTCGAAGAGCCTGCCTGAGAACCTTTTGCAAGACCCGAAGGAAACCTTTCGGATTGTGCTTTCAAGGTGTTGTGGATTGTGGATCGGGTTCCCACATTTGAGGCCCTATATGTGTCCATTAGAGTGCAAATTATAAGTGAAGTGATTAAAGTCACCACTTAACCTTTTAGGAAAATCACTTTTATTCTAAGATGATTAAGAAACCTTTTTTATTTAACTCCATTTTAGAAAAATATTGGTTTATACTCAATTGGAAAAGCTATTATTTTTTGGAACCAAATGGGGTTCTAGGGTTCATGATCTGAAAAAATTTTAATAAAAGTAGTTTTTGTACCATATTAATTAAAACCAAATTTTGGCTAGAAAAAAATCATGCAAGTTCAGTTCAAATTGAATTTTTGTGTATGCATGTGTAGTTATATTGGATGAATGCATGAACATGTCAGTATGCAAATGACATTCGTAAAGCAATAAAGACAACAGATTTCCCAGGGGTCCTTCCTCTAGCCTACTTCAAGTTGTAAGGAAGGCGCGGCACCCCAAATAAAGCGATAAAGTTTATACAAGAAAAACCATTGAATCAGGGGATCTCCTCTCTAGTCTTACAATCTAGGCGGAGCACACATTCCCAAAAGCACATACACATTAACATAACATATAGATACAAGAAAATTGCATGATGAACAAAAGCACAACATATAATGAAATAATACAAATGAAATAAGCATAAACATAAAAAAAACAAAGAAAAGAAAAAGTTTGGAGTTGAAACCTTGAATGGCTTGCTGACATATCCCTTTGAATGGGAATCAAACCCTATGTCATTTTCCTTTCTCGCGAAGGGCAAGGGTTTTTCTGATAACAATGGGATGGTTAGTTTGTTCACTAGCTAATTGATTTTAGATTATTAAAAAAAATTAACCATTAGACTATAAATGATTATGATCCTTGATTAATGAAAATTGGATTTAAGTGTGCATGTGTACCTAAATTTGTTTTAGGGTTTGGTTGATCTTAATTATGAAAATAATTTCCATAAAATTGCCTTAATTATGAATTAAAGGGCTTAAAACAGATATTTGGTTAAAAGTAAGAACTGTACTATATCGTGTTTACCTTTTTTCGTGGTTTGGGAACTGGAGGATCTGACGGTTTGACAAAGTCGAAGAGGGTGTTTGTTGTGTTAGGTGAGTGTTGATTGATCGCCTGAACTATGCTTGTATGAACTAGACTGAATGATGATTAGATGGATTGATTATCTGTATTGTCTGAAATCAGATTGTCTGTAGCATTTGCTATCTGAAAATTGTGTTTTTAAGGCTCGAAATATAGTAAAATAGCATAAAATAAAAGGTATATGGTGAGTGTCTATAAGTGTAGTATGAGAGCTGTAAAAAGTTGGTAAAAAGGTCGAAACTCAAGTCTGTTCTAGAGGGTTGAGTTTTTAGTGAAATGAATAAGAAAAACCCTAATTTGACTGGCGTGTGGGTTACACACTTCACGTATGTGTGTGGGCCTTCACGTATGCATGTGGGCCTTCACGCATGGGTGAAGGGCTTCACACATGCGTGAAGTCGTTTAAGCATGCGTCTGTTGTTTTGGGCCTAGGTTTTCCAAGGTCTGATTTTTTGGGTCCAGTTTGGTTAAGTCTAATTCAGTTTTTTTAGGTTTTTGGGTCCGTTTGAAGTCAGATTTTAGCCCAGTCAGATCCATTGGGCTCATATTAATGGGCTGGATGCAATGGGGCCAAAATGAGGGCTCACAATCAGTAAGAGTACATGATATTAAAAGATGAAATAAGTCAAAACAAATTATAACAATAAAAGGGATCCTCCCACTAGCCATAGGGTTATTAACTGAGGAATACAATTCCTTTGCAATAATGATATAAAAGAAAATGATGATAAAGCTATAAGAAAGAGGTTAGTAAAAATAGTAATAACAAAATGTAAAGAAAGAATCAAAACAAATTAAAAAGAGGAAATAAATAAAAATGATTTTAGAGTTGATGCTCCTAACAGTATGGAGCAAACCTGTATATGCCTTTTAATGAGAATCAAACCCTATATAATTCTGCCTTCTTATGAAGGTGGGTTTGGAAAAGAGTTTCTGATAGTTTAGAAGAAAATTATGAATAATTAACCAAAACATTCCCAATTCAGTTTTGAGATAACAACATGATATCTAGCTTCTGTGATATTATGGGATTAGAAGGTTGAAAGGCTTTCAAAAGCTTGATCTAGTCTTTATTTTGGAAAATCAAAGAAATTAGTAACATGATAAAAATATTTAGAGAGAAGAGAGAGAGAGAGAGAGAGAGAGAGCACGATCTTCAAATGTTGAGATCGTAAGAAATGTAATTGTCCTTTTTGTGTGTCTTTTTGAAAACTGAGCTAAAAAAGCTATATTTATATGGTCTATAGGTATCAGATATGAGAGATTGCATCTGAGGGCATGAAGGGCTCACTAGAGGCCTGTGAGCACTGCAGGCCTCACTGTGTCCCTATAGGCTCTACAGCAGGCGTGGGCTACAAGGCTTGGATTTTGGCTAATTTTTTAACTGGTTTAACCTATTTTTTACTTGTTTTTTACCCCTTTTTATCTTTTTGAGCTTGTCTAGAATCTACTTTGATCTTAGTTTCAATCTATGGATTTGTATTGATGCACCGTTGAGTATGGTGCCAAATTTAGGGTTCACAAGAACCCTCTTGAATTTTGACTTCACCTTAGGAAAGTCCTTCACAATCACTTCAAGGGTCTTGTTATGGAGATGAGCAAGAAGACGAAGCACCCAATATTTCTTCCAATTATGCACCTAACTAGATTCCCAAAAGTCTTTCACAATCTATGTAAGTATGCGAGCATAATGATCTATTGTTTGACTTGTAGACTTATACGTCCCACTCTTAACTCATAATTTGGAGGTCAACTTCTTTTTATGGTTATCTAAGTCAACATATTAAACTTTTAAAGAAAACATCAAAGCAATCAAGCCAGTGATGGAAGATTCCTTAGCCTTCATCTTAACTCTTAAATCCTTAATCTATTTGTCTTTTTTAGAAGCCAACTAAAATAGTGCATGATCCATCATAGAAAGAGCCATCTCTTTATAGATTAATTACTATTCATTATTAGAAAGGATCCTGTGAAGCCCCTCTAGA
>CAOJBK012070588.1:0-10156 GCA_948294925.1 Codiaeum variegatum
ATCATTCACCACAATCTGCTCGTGGTTTCCCTGTTCCTTTATGAACCTTTTCAAATACCCTTGCTTTATCAACCTTTTTATCTTATTCATCAAATTTCTGCAAGAATCTATTGTATGCCTATATGTATTATGCAACTTACAAAACTTAGATTTGCCTCTTTTTTTCCATATCCCTCTTCATCAGTTTTGGCCTTTTCTATATAGCCTAATCTTGGAATGAGGTGAACACCACTTCTTGCCTTGCATTGAGAGGAGTAAACTTCATCACATCAAAACCCTTCTTGGCTGGCTCCTTTCTTTTTGGTTGGGAGCTCTCTACTTGGGGTTCGCTTAACCTTCATGTTTCCTTCCTTTTTACTCTTCTTTTTTGCTCCTTTATTTTCAGGAAAATTGGCTTACCTGAATGGCATCATCCTACCTTTTATACTTTTGTGCCAAAGTCATGGAATCTTCCAAGTTGTTGAGTAGATTTTGGGATAACTTCTTGAAATAATTTGTGTGTGTTGTGCACTTTTGAAGAGCTTTGACTTCCCTTGGTTGATCTAGATGGGTCGTATTGAATCATGCTAAAAAGTCTCTAAACAACTTGTCAATCCCTGCTTGATAAGCTCTAAAGCCTTAGTTTGCATTTTTATGAGAATTATAGTTGTGAATCTCTTTATGAAACTTCTTCTAACAACTAAAAACTTTTAATACTTCCCTCTTTTAAGCTATCATACCACTTAGTAGCCATTCCATCCAAAGATCCTCTGAAAGCTTTACAAAGTGCTTCATCACTACTAGTTTACAACTGTACTTCATGCTTATCCTTCAAAATGTAAGTTAGGTCAAATGACCCTTTATATTTTGTGATATTAAGGGCTTTGAACTTGCCTCAACATTTGATATTCTTCTGATAAAAAGGGGACTTTAGCTTTAGAGTTAAATATCTACCTCGAAATTTCCTCTTCCCTTCGAACTCTTCCATACACTATCTTACCACTTCCCTGACATCCTAAGGGTTATGGCTTGATGCCTTTTATTCTCCCTCATCTCTTCTTCAAGATTCAAATCTATGTGAATCTCTCATTCCTTCCTGCTCCCTTTGAGAATGGTTGTCTCTACTCTTTTCTCCATTGGGCCTAGATTAATTTGCCCCTTCTGAACTCTCTTCCTCCTTTCTTCGACTTCTCCCACTTCTTTCCTCTCTCCTAATCCTTTCATGCCTCCCTTTATCTTGCCTCCCCCTTCTTTATCCTTTAGAGGTTTATTATCACCTGCCACTGCTCCTATCTCAAATCTCAATGTAATGGTCGTTCCTTACAGTCGGTCCTGCTCTTCTCTTTTAGGGGTTTTGAACAATCTTGCCTTTACGATTCTTTTCAGAGTAGCCTCTGGAACTTAATTCATAGGTTGACTAATCGAGTTTTGGCTTTGTAAAATTTTTAATAGAGGAGTCAATGTTCTAATGACATTCTACAAAGCTAAAGCAAGCTCTAAGCGCATATTGGTTAAGGTTTGAGGGGGTGGTGTGGTGTAGGTATTGACACTTTGTGTTTGTCTCATGAAGCCAGTGATGGTCTAAAGGGATGCGGCTAGGTCAGGAATAGTAGAAGTATTTGTGGGTGGAGTTCCTTTGGATCATTGGTTATTGGGTTACTAGTAAAGGGGATGTTTATGACATAAGTCCAATTTTTCAAAATTTCTTCCATATCTGAACTCTAACAGTCATGCAAGCTTGATTTTTGAATAAAAAGGAAAGCAATGTGGCTATCCTCAAAGGGAGAAGAGAAAAATAAGTGATCTTGAGATCAAGAAAAGATTTCTTATTGATTTTTCGTAGACAATGTCAATTTGATGAGTCTGGACTCACCAATCTTCTAATCTTTAGAATGTTACTTTGGCTTGGGTTCTAGAAATGGGCTTATACAATGAACAAATGTGAGCTAAAGGGCAAAGTTTTGTGCATGGTAAAGACCCTTAAGTCAGTATTTTTGTGTTTACAATACTCTTGAGATCTTTGAAGTCCTTACGAACTAGAAATTATGATTTTTAGAGAGAATAGGGTAGTTGAACATACCTTGAAATGTATACCACCATGATTTATTTATAAAGTTGGTTGGGATCCCAAGATGGACAGGTGGCATTATGAAATTTGGCAAAGTGTTGGATGCTAAGAGAATAGGATAGTGGTTATCCTTGGGGAGTGACACGTGTCCTTATCTCAGTAGGCGAATATTCTCTGAATCCATTTTGATGATAACATGTTGAAGGTAGCTTCCGACAGGGCATTTCCATGACGAAGCTGAAGGCTAAGTGAGTCCCATTAATAGGAGCTTATCTTTCTCTTTGCGTCTTTTATATTTGAGCTGTTTTGGGTTTTCCTTGCTTTCTACGTGGGTTTTTTTACTCTAGTTATTTGACCTTTAGACTCCAATTCATACTTCTTTTCTAAATCTGTATCAATTTCTAATTTCAATCTTTTTATATTTTTCCTTTGAATTAATATATAAAATACCTTAAATTTTCAACTTGGATGATTAAGTTTGAGAAGTCCTAAAAGACTTGTGATTACCTTTTGCTTTATTTTGATGTTTAAAAAAAAAATTGGGGTGATTTGATAGAATCTTGAACTTTTATGAAATAATCCTTACAAAAGAAATATTTGGTTCATTTGCATTAATAAAATGTAAAATTCAGTAAATGTTCATAATTCTTAAAATGTGAAATTTTAGAAATACAAAGATTGTTAAATATCTAATTTGATATAAAAAATAAAATCATGAATTTGTGTGATATTTTTATAAATAAAATAAACATTTATAGCTAAAAAATAAAAATGTAGTATTTTCATTTTATATTAACTTAATTTTTATATTAAAAAAAAAAGAGAGAGAATATAAAATTTATGGGTTGCTTAAAATCTATGAATTATTTAATTTAAAAAGAAAAAAAAATTCTAATTGATAGAATTGATCATAATTTATGAATTATTAAAAATTTTCATTTGAATCCTTTCAATCCAAATCATCTGTTACAAGATTTCAAAAACTATAGTGCCCCCCAATTCTATTCCCGCTGAAAGGGGCCATAAAATCCAGCGACTTTTCTTCTTCTGACTTTTCAAAGTCAACAAATCCGTACTTTTGGAAAGGGAAAAAGAAATATCAATGATATTGATACAAACCTAACCGTATCATTGCTTTGTACTAAGGCAAAGCCCTTATATTTGACCGACAATCTTCATGGAAGCTCCTATATATTTCCTTTCATCCACTTGTGCATATTTGGGTAACTTTATTTGCATTAAGGGTAACTTGTAACCTAATGCCATCATTATAGCATCACCACCTTTTTTTTTCTATCACAATTTAAATTAGTTTCAATTTAATTTTAATTCTTATTTCATGGTAAATTTCTTAAAATTATCATTGGTTATATTATGAGTTGATAAAAAAAATTTCAATAAATTGTATTCCACCTATGTTGGGCATTCAAATACATCACTTTTGCAATATTTTAAAAGATAAATTACTATTTAATTTTTAGCCAAAATAATTTATTCATCCATATTTTATTTTTGTTCTTTTCCATTATATTTTTTTATGAAATGATTAAAAAGATGTAATATATATAATTATAAAATAACTGACTGAATGTATACATTTAAAAAATTTTATCTCTAATAAATTAATTTATTAAAATAATTTAAGACTTTGAGTTTAAAAACTTGATCAACAGAGTCAGCTCAAGATAAAATGTGGCCTAAGTAAAGATTAATTTGAAATCCTTTATAATTAAAATAAAATATTCAAAATTTATTTTTCTTTACTTTTTTAGATGTAAAATCACTAATTAAAATTTTATATTCAAGTTGAAAAAGTAATTTTTTTTTAATAAATAATATAGGTAAATTACTTAATTTTTCTTGTAACATTTTTGAATATAAATAAGATTTAATTTTGAAAAATGTTTTTCTCTTGAAGCTATACAAATAGAAACAATTAATAAATTTGATTTGCTTGCTTAATGGGTGAGTTTTAATTAGTTTATTTTAATATTTTGAGAGCATTAATTTATTTTAATTTGAAACAATATAATAATATAATTAATAAATTTTTTTTAAAAAAAAATTGGGACCCTATATATGAAACAATATAACTAAAATTTTTTTTGAAAGCCCCTTAAAATAGGGATCCTAGGCCATTATATTAGAAGCTTATAGTATGAGTCATCCCTGCTAATAAATTATTTTACTAAAATAACTTGAGATTTTAATTTAGAAAAATGATTGCTCAAATATAATTTTTCAATTTTATAATTTTAATTAGTTATTTCGTATAAATATCTTTAACAGAATTTTGGCCATTTCGTAAAAAAAATTATTAGTAAAACACAAAATTAAAAATTATTAGACTAAATTGTTTAATAAAATCAAAATATAATAACTAAATAATGAGTTTTACTAAATATAAAAATCTAAATATTAATTAAGCTAAAATTTAGAGTCTAAATAATAATTTATTCTGTTATAAATTTGCAAATATCAATTACATAACTTATGTGTCAATTCAAGGAGATTAGTAAAATTGTAATCTCATGTTGAATAAGTATAAATATCTCAAGTTTGTATATCATATATTAAGATTGTAATAATAATATCATGTGTCAATTCAGGCCTAAATAAATGTGTATTTGTTAACCTTAATAACTCGATAATACTAAAAATTTAATATTTATAAATTTGGATATCATATATTTGAAGTTTTGTGGGTGTAATTTTTTCTTTACAGACAAGTGTTTATGTTCGAGGATTGGTCAAATCAAACTATTCAATCACAATTCAATCTTGGATTCCAATATATATATATATATGAGCTTGCGCGCGTGCAGATGTGCGGGTGGGCGTGCGTGTTAGGCGTGCGTAGAAACAAGTACAATTTTTTTTGATTTTTTTCTCGATTAAAATAGCAAAATAAATATAATAAAGAGATGAAATATAATCGATATATCCTAAAAACTAGATATATAGGTTGAGGTTGTCAATTTTCGTCACTTAGGGCTTGAGATGCTTGAAAATCTAATTATCCAATTTTTAGATGTAGGTTGAAGATCATCATTGAGATAACTGATTTGTTGGTGAGATATAGGAGCACTATCGTCACTTACTGTCAGAGCAGTCAACACTGAGATGCAAGATCTGTATGTTTATGAGTAATTATTAAATTGACTGCCTTGAAAAATGGATAGAATGAATAGTCAGGATAAAGGGGTTTCTGCCAGAATTACTTCTAAGACGATGATCGTTTCTTTTGGGCCATATATAACTCTTTTCTTGGCCAGAGACTTTCCTTCCTAACCCTATTTAATCCTTAGACCAAAAACTTATTAGACTGGACTCGATCAATTTCTGATGAATAGACATAAACAATACCCTTACTATCCTTTGCTTTTGCAAAGAGGAAAGAATGGTACCCTTCTTCTTAGGACAAAAATATTAGGTGATCGAGCTTATTTTTTAAAACGGGAACCTTTGCCGCTTATTTTCTTTGAAAAGTGTAGACATCTTTTTTTAATCTTTTTGATACATATTTTCAATCCCTTTCTTGCCACATGTATCTCTCTTAGGGAATCAAAAAGGTCATGTCATTAATTTCATCTAGTTTTTAGTATAAGACGAAATCTATTTTTTTTCATTTTTTTTAATCTTTCTTTCTTTCTCTCATTCTTTCCTTTCACTAGCATAGATTCTTTATCTTTTCTTCATTTCTACAGGTAGCACAGTCTTTTCACTCGGTCAATCTTTCTCAGTTTTCGATAATTATTTCTTATCTAATCAATCTTTCTTTTTTTGTAGTCCTTTCAAGATGCTTAAGAACATTACTACCATTTTCCTAAAAAAAGGATTTTGACCAAGTTTATAATGAGGATGAATAATCCATTTCAGTTAAAGTAATCATTCCTAGCCCATCTGATCTTATGGTTGGCCTTGTTTACCTATGTCTTCTCGAAGACACTCTTTATCATGTTTTCTATAGCAAATAATGTCCTTCTAGGTTTAGAAACCTTAAAAATTATTGATATTAGAAGCAAGGTAACATTAATCGTCCTTGGGCCATTGTCACTGATGATTTCCTCCAATGGCACAGACACCTTTCTCATTCATTTTTACTAATATAGCAAAGGACTGACATCTCATATTTAGTTTATATGACCCTAACAAAAATCCCTCTCTAAAAAAGCTTATCTCCCAACCTTCTTATTTTGGCCAGCTCAAAGTAATGTTTTTACTTTACGTTTTAGGTCGGATTCTCTAACTCTTTATGACCTTGTTTTTCTTACTAGTGTCTCCATCTTTGGGGAGTTTGTCAATGCTACCTTAGAGGTTGATATAAAAATATCTTTAGTTTTTGGAAAAACACAGTCGACCTACACTAACTTCCTAGGAAGTCATAGGAAAGCTACTGCTTCCCCAAATGAAACTGAACATATTGCCTTTCTTTTGTATTGGTTATGTAAATTCATTTTTTGTACTGCATTTGTAAAAGTAACTCAAGAACATCCTGAACTATCGGTTGCATTGGCTAAAGGCAAGAAATTAGCCTAGACCATACATCCTAGCCTAAATACATAGATGTATTTATTGTTTTCTCAATATTGGTGTTTCAAAACCTTTTGGCATAATAATGGGCCCACTCTAGATTGTTAAATTGTGGCTCTCAGCATACTTTCCAGAATTCATTTCCAAGTTTCCTTGTCCATCTGCTTCAATTAACACCTATTCACACTTTTGCTAGACCATGATGTTTTCTAATTCTTTTACCAAACAAATAATCAGGCAAATAACATGTTTTGCCCATTTTGATCGAGCCAATTTGGCCCGTGCTGAACCTAAAATAATTCCAGTGGTTAAACTTTAAACCCTAGTGATACTCTTAACATTGAATGAGGTTGTTCTTGGGTTAGTTCCCTTATGGAACATGATCTTCATGTCAACTTCCAAATAGATACTAAATGTGGGGTCAAAGTTTATTCTCCCTAACTTTGTGCTCGTTGACTTAACTTCACTCAAGGCCTCATTTTTCTATTAATGATGGATGTAGTCATCACCCTCAAGTCCCTTTATATAAAATAACTGAGATAAATGCCCTCAATTATGAGAGGGATAGGGATACTGCCTTTTATTATTTGCATGATGCTCCTTACACTAACCCTTTATTTGATGAGTGGTGGGAATCAGTCTCGACCAGTCTTTTTAAAGAAGATTTTGAACATATTTGGGCTTTTTAGTCCTTTCCTTTAGGATTAAGGAAAACTGAAGACCAGAGTGATGCACTAATATCCATAAATTTGAATCTCTTTATAATATTAAATATGCTCCGAGGCCATATTTTATTCAAAGCATCAGGAAGCCTCAAGATAAAATTATTTTAGAAACTTATGAGAATGCAAAGGCAGAAAGAGCAAAACATGATAGGGAACTATCTTGGAAGCTCTCTCAGGAGAGGTTTTAGAGAGGGGAGACAAATTAATAAATTGAATACACTTCTGACTGAAGGAAGATCTACGAGTCACACAGTAGAAGCAAAGAGGGGAAATCTGTGAAACCTCAGGAAAGGTTTGGCATTTCATTGTTAAAACTTTTGAAAACTTAGTTTCGTTAAAAATCTTTTAACAAAATTAGGTTAGACGATTTTCAAACTCTTTGAAATATTGCCCTAACCTAGGATTTAGTTTTTAAACATTTTTGTCAAAACTCTTTTCATAAAAGGTTTAAAAATTTTCAAACTCTTTGAAAATTAGTTCCATGTTAAAACTCTTTTAACATAAAAGGTTTAGTCATTGATCAAACTCTTTGATAAATGTTTAAACCTTGGTTTGGACCCATAACTTCAACCAAGGATATGATGACCAATTTATGTATAAACATAAATTGAACAAAGATAGATTAGAAGCATCAAATACCTCTCGCCCTCCTTCGTTAATCTCCCTAAATGTGAAGCCTCTAGCTTAAGACACACCTAGCTTTTCCCAAAGGCTTGATCTCCTCTTCTCTTCAATAAGCTTTAACCTTCTCTCCTTTGGTTGCCCAAATTTTGGTTCTTGCTCCTTTACTTGAGAGCTTGAGAATTATGGATTGGTTTTAGACTTGGAAGCTTCTCCACACTCCTTTCTCAAATGGAAATAGAAGAAGAGTTAGTATTTGAAGAACTCTTCTTCAAAACCAACTTTCTCTCTCTATTTAGTGTGAATTTTAAGCTTTGTCTCTCTAACCTTTTAGTTTCTTTCTCTAACTCTTTGGAGAAAAGCTTTAGGTTGAAGATGATGAATAGTTTCCAATTCATCTCCCTTAAGTAAAAAGATGAAGTCCTAGTTTGTCTTATACCTAAACCCTCTAACATCTTTCCTCAAAATGAGGAGGAGAATGGGAAAGATGTTTGTTGACTAGTTGACTAGTCTACGAATCAACTGCACCAAGACCAAACTTAGTAAGAATCACCTTTAAACCTTACTTAACCACATCTAATGTGGATTAGAATAATATCTCATGCTAAACTTAATTATTTTATTTTTTACCCAAAACCATTTCAATTAGTCAGGCCCATTTATATCTCATACAAACTATGCCATAATTTAAATTAATCCCTTTATAAATTAAAATTCAAGACATGCTAGGATCATTGTAAATTTAATTACAAGTTTAATTTAATCATTATTAATAATTAATTAAACTCTTTAATTAATTATTAATATGATTTATTAAAGCTAATGGGAATTGCTATATGGTATGTGACTTAATAGTTTCATGTCCTAATTAGCAATGAGATAAAGAAAACACTTTTCTTCCCACCAAGTGTGCAAACCTTTTATCACACTTAGTCCCATAAGTCGTGAGTGATGCCTAGCATTGCATATCACGACTACCTAATTAGAAATGAATATCGGTGTTCATATCATTGACATTGCATAGACCTCTCGATCATAATTACTGTGTACTTGAATCCCTTCATTACGAATTTTTGATCTTAGCTAGGGTCATGGAATAGTCAAACCTTACATGCTAGATTATATGACCTCTATCCAGTTTGAGTTCTTGATAAACACGATTCCCACTAGAAACTCTTTTTTGTGAACCTTATCCACCCTAGCAAGGGATTTGCATATAAAGAACAACTAGAATTCATAGGATTCCTTCCTTGGTTATCCAAGTTAATGAATCATTTATTAATTGAACACTTCTCCCAATATATCATTGATTATGGCCACCACATGCCATATACCAATGCATGAGTAGCCACCACATGCCATATACCAAAATGCCACATAACATGTCACCTTCAGTCTAAGGATTATATGTATAATCATGATCTAGATGATGAGATACTGATTAGTTGGTAACAACCTATGTATTCATCATCTAACGTCACTATTCAATTTACTCATCCAATGAGTTTGCTCACGTGTTGACACGACATCACATGTCTGCAACATGAGACTCACTGCCACCATACTAATAAGTATCTCATACTTATCATGGATGATAATGGAGGTGATGGTCTTCCGGATTAATGATGTCCCTATCAATAATCCTATAACCATGAACAACCTTTAAAGCATCTAACAAATGGCAATCTGTCACCATATTCTCAAACTCTTTAAGAATAGATTCCCTTATAGAATACTTAAGGGACATATACATGATGTGCTTCTATCGCAACACATGCAAGTGCACGAGGTTGTACCTATTAATATAACCGGTGAGTTCAGATATCATTCTCCCAAAGGATTGTGTAGGTTCAATCAGTCAAGGACTAGCTCAATCACATAGTTTATTTTCTAGCTCACAATAAATTTGGTTTAAATTAATGACTAAATACTTAAACTTAAATTAACAAATTGATAATTTAAGGAAAATTAAACACAAGAATAAGATTCAATAAGAAGAACATCTACCTAGACTTCGACTCGTATTTGACTAAATTGCATGGGTATCTAATAACTCAATGAAATTCAAGGTCAATAATAAGTGGGTTTTCATAAATAATTAAGTTTGAATCTTCCTCAAGCAAGCAAACCCCTAATTCCTGAGTAAAGGTTGGGAATCTCTTCTCACAACCTTGTAATTAAGAAAAGCATTAAGAACATATGACATACACATAAACCCGAAGCATCCATA
>CAOJBK012070649.1:0-10919 GCA_948294925.1 Codiaeum variegatum
CCATCATCTTTCTCTAAAGCCGTCATAAGTGGCAGAATTCAGAGTCAAATTCAAAAATTTATCTTAAATTCTAGTTTGCTTTAATTGATCCCATATTTTCCATATTAGTATGATTATATATCTATTTTCTAAAAAATTTGATTTTATCTTAATTGAATGTGTGTGCAAATAGAAAATACATAAAAACTAGAGAAAGGTCAGATAGTTATAACAAATTGAGCAATAAAATGGTTAGCCCTTTTTGAGCTAGTAAACAGCAGAACTGGGTTTTTCCTTTAGCTAACTTTTTATAGAGAACATCTAAAGCTTTTCATATACTCTAAGATCACCTAATTTAGAGTTACATAGCTCACAAACAAGCCCAAAAAAGTTTATTATTCACACAGGAGAAGTGCATCAGAAAATTCAGATTCATTTATAACCAATTGAAAAGCTTCTTGGAATATAATTTTTACATGGAAAATGATAAACAATTTTAATGACTAAATATTTGCTTAGAATTTATGAAATTAGGTAGAAACTAATAACAATAATTCATTTAAAAAAAATATTTTTAACTTTGTTCCCATTGAGTTCTACTACCTGGCAATTGGCATGTATAAGTTGACTAAAAAATGAGCAAATTTGAAACATAAACTAAGGTTCAGGTAGCATGACAACACCAAGGTGAGAAAATTATTAGATTGGTTCAGTACTAAAGAAAAAAACAACAAAATGGACATGCAAACAGAACTGTAACACACCCAAACCAAGCTGCAGAAAACACTTACAGTCAAATGCTATAATTGCCAATTGGCATTTAAGAAGGGGTTTGGCGTCAAGAGCAGATAGAATAATAAATAATAAATAAAGTTATGACAACATTATTAAATCAAAAATTCATTTGAATTTTGAAGATGATGAGGGTATCTAATAATAAATAATAAAAAAAGTTTAATTTGCCCTATTGAAAAATTAAAATACAATCATGACAAAAGCCATGGAATACTAACCACCATATAGAATAATATAAACTACATGTATAGGAACAACAGGTATAGGAACAATTAACACATAACAAAATGGACCACTTGCCAACAAATATTCCAATTTTAAGCACAAAATTCTAATTTAAAGCTCTCATAAGAAGCAGAATTCAGAGTCAACTTCAAAATTTTACCTTAAATTCTAGTTTACTTCAATTGATCCCATCTTTTCCACATTAGTACTCTTATATATCTATTTTCTAAAAAAATTGATTTTATCTTAATTGAGTGTGTACAAAGAGAAAATACAAAAAAACTAAAGAAAGGTCAGACAGTTTCAACAAACTGAGTAATAAAATGGTCAGCCCTTTTTGAGCCAGTAAGCGGTAGAACTGGGCTTTTCCTTCAACTAACTTTTTGTAGAGAACATCTTAATATTTTCATAGACTCTAAGATCATCAAATTTAGAGTTACATAGCTCACAAATCAGCCCAAATAAGTTTACTATTCATGCAGGAGCAAAAAGAATAATGCAGCAAACAAAACAATGCAGGACTAATAAACACATTACTGCATACCAAGACTGCAACAAATAGAATATGCAGGACCAGCAAACACATGAACTTAAATTTCAACAATTATTTACATAAGCTAGGATGATTACCTTTGTTTTTACCACCTCTCTTACCAGTTCCAAACCAATCTAAAGGTCCCAAAAATGTCAATACCCTATATAAGAACCAAAACCAAAACATTTAATAGTTTAGTAACTCAAAATTAAAGCACTTAAAAGCAAATAAAGTAAAAAATTAAATCAAAGCTTACAAATTCAAAGCAATTGAAAGCTTTAAATTAAATCAAAGGAATTGCTGCTGAAATTGAAAGAGTTTGATTACTGAAATTGATTAAAAAATCATGTTTCTTTGTGTAATGATTACATCACCATTCGTTCATCAAATCCAGGATGGTTGGTGTTGAATGAAAGCTTGTGAAGAGAGTTTTCTTTTGAGACCAACCTCACCTAAAACGGTGGCTGGACGTGCCCAAAATTGCTTTCGGAAGTCGCTGCCACTAGTTATTCTGTCCTCTAAATTTCTGCCACCATCTTCCTCCTCTAGTGCCACCGTTTGCCTCTTGAAGTCTCCGAACAGCAAGCTTCTGATTGGTGGTGGTCTGACCGGAGAACAGTGGCCGGAGGAACTCAACCCTCTCTCCCTATCTCGCTCTATGTCTATATTGCTCTCTGTCTCTCTATCTATTTTGACATGCTTTTACATTTAAATTTACTGACCCCTAAATTGGGTCAGTAACCATATATTTTACGCCCTTTTTTTCAGGAAAAAAATCAATTCCCAACCAGTATTACAGACCAAAAAAATGCGTCGCTAATTACCGACATAATTAATTGGTTAGTAATTGGTATAATTTGGCAGGATTTCGAATAATTATTTCCCTCCAATTTTATGACCAATTACCAACCCAAAAAATGGGTCAATAATCTACTAACCCATTTTTTGGGTCAGTAATTGGTCAATATAATCTGGCAAGATTTTGAATAATTATTTTCCTCCAATTTTGTGACCAATTACCCACCAAAAAATGGGTTGGTAATTTACTGACCCATTTTTTGGGTCGGTAATTGGTTAGTAATTAATTAATTTAATTTTTCCCTGATTGCATCACTATTTAGTCGGTAAGTATAATTATTGAGTCAGTAAATACTGACCCAAAAAATTGGGTCAGTAATTGGGGTCGTTAAATCATAAATTTCTTGTAGTGAACATTGATCGACATAATTCAATCTGTACCCTCATGACAATGAGTAGAATGAGCATTGCTCATGAGGCACGTATCAGAGATAAAGGGGGTTGGAAGCTTAATGTTCTTATAGATTACCCTTTGTTGACTACAAAGGCTAAGTAGTCATGAATCTTTCCTATTTTGGTATGAACTTATTCCCTTATTATCGACACTAATTCATCCATAATCACACATGGAATTTTGGTGCCATTTTTTTTTTTTATCTTTTTTAGCTTCTTAACTCGAGATTGCCTATCAATGAGGAAAATTTGCCTACGAGAGCCTCACTAGTTTTTTGGCCAGATGAGACAAGCTCTTCAAGTTTTGACTATGAAAAAAATTTATGGTTATAACTTGTATATTAATAGACATTTATTAAATAATTATTCAAGAATTTTATAAGGACTTACAATCTTAAATTACATCACATCAGCTACTGAATATTCCTTTCCAACCTTCCTTTTATGAGTTTCAATGAACAATTCATCCTTTAATGGTGGTTCTTAGTTAGGTTTCTTGCATTACTTACATAACGTACATGAAAAATAAATAAACTTCTTCAATACAATTTTAAATGTAGATTACAAACAAAAAGAAATACAATTTACCATATTATAGCATACCATATCATTACATACTTAGGCAAAACTCCTACATTCGGTTGTGTGTGTAACCTTGAGTTTCTACCGACTTTTAGTTTTTTTGTCCGCCTTTTCCTTATACTTTGAATGACACATAGAGGCAAGGTATGAAAATTTTAGATTCTAGATATCCTTAAATTCAAAAGATAGAATTTACTCTTGAATTTACTCAAGTGCCAAGTATTGTAAGAGCTCCTAAAACTCATCCTTTACTATCTTGAGAGCCTAGTTCTTCATCTTTTTCCAAATCAGTTTCATATTCATTATAATGCTTCTTTTTTACTCTAGACTTACACCCCTCCATGCATCACGAATTGTGCTCATCACCCATTCTTTTTCTTCTTCGGTAATTATGTATTTCTCTTGAAAATGAAGAATTCTTAAGTTAAAATATAAGCAAAAATTCAAACCTTAATTGAAATCCCAAATTTGCATGTAAAATAAAGTAAGCTTATTATTTTGAGATAAATAAAAGCTGACATTTACATAATCCCACACGCTATCTTTGTCTAGCATGCCACTCCAATTGACATAATTAAGTGGCAGACAATTTCTTATGCAACTCCATAAGAAGCTGTTGAACTCTATTATCAAATCATGTCATCAGATACAGGCTAGAAATGTTCATTCAACAAAAGTCTTCCTTTCATCAAACGTTCTTGCATGGACAACGTCCATCATTGTCTTCCCTCTAAACTTAGTTTACTTCTCAGCATAACTATTTTTAAGTTACACCTACATCACAATATAATAATAAATAGTTGGATCCGGTTACTTTATTCTCTCCTGCATTTTGATAGAATTGTTATTCCCTTCAAGTTTCTTTTTCTCTCTCATGGATATGAATGCTTCCATAGACCCAATTCCATCATTTTTTGTTCACTTAGGTTTTTTAGTTTCAACTTTCTAGAACTTGCTTTCCTTGGTTCAATATTAGTCTACCAAGCAACAAAAATTCAAAAATGGTTATATAATAGTGAAAACAAAAAAAAATAATGACTTTATTGGAGAATATGGATAGCAATAGAGAACCATATTCCAAAACCAACAACATAATTTCAAAACCATCAACAAAGTTTCAGAACCAAAAAATTATGAATTGTCACCCTCAGGACCCTTTTTTAAAACTATTTCTAAACCTAAGATAAGAACATATGAAAGGATTCCAAACCAACAACATAGTTTTAGAACCAGGAAAAATAGAACCAGCAACATAGTTTTAGATTGAAATGAAAAATAAAACAACGCTAATCTTACACGAAAGAGAATTCATCATTAGTTGACATTTTATCACATAGCACCATACTCAGATTCCTTAACCCTATATCGAACCAGATTCTAGAACCAGTAATACAATTTCAAAACTAGTTAAAGAAAATAAAAAATACAAAACCAAAAACTTTCAACACAGTTTCAGAACCAAAAAATAAAAATAAAAGAAACCTACAAAAATAGTACAAGTTTTCAATTTAAAGAATTGTCACCCTCAAAAACCTTTTTAAAACTATTTTCAAACCCATAATAAGAACATATGAAAGGATTCCAAAACAATCAACAAAGTTTTAGAACCAGTAACACAAAACTAGAAAAAATAGAACCATCAACATAGTCTCAAATTGGGATGAAATACAAAACAATGCCAATCTTACATAAAAGAGAATTCATCATCGGGTGATATTTTAAGACATAAACCCATACTCAAACACCACCTTAATACCTTGAACTAACTCAATTAATACCAAATCAGACTATGAATCATTAAAAGGCATAAAAAAATACGGCCAAACTCCAAAACTTAAACATAAACACCAAATGGAATACCTATGAATGGTCAGATCACCTTCTTTCGCATTATACACAACATTTAGATTGGCTTGTGAGAGTGTTGTACGATGATTAAGTTCCACCTTCTTATCGTGTGCCTCATATTGCTAAATTGGAGAAACAGAAACACAGTGTTTAAAAATAACTCTACTAGCAATAAAAAACATAATAAAGGCAAATTTGTTTATACATTAGAGTTCAAAACCTCTTCATTAGGCTCATCCTGAATTTGCTAGCCTTTTTTCCCTTTCACCACTTTCTTTTTACCTTTATCTTGAACTTTCATATTTACTACTAATTTTGTTAATCCAAGTTCATTCAAATGAGAATAGTTAGTTTGATATTTTCAAATCGAACCTGCTCGTATAATTTCCTCACATGTACTTCAGCCTCACCACCATTGTGATCCTATAGCTATCAGTGGTTAGAAGGGATTTTATGAAAAAAATAGCAAAAAAAACATTAATAAGAATCATAAACTGACATGTTCATCCTCAAAAGGATTGATGTCTGATGAGTCACCAACCTTTTTTCTTTTCACGTATCTCATTATCCACCATTTGCTTATCATGCATATCTCTCTCATGCATTTGCTTTTGTTCCACATCACTAGACTCTTTAGTAAGTAGTCCCTCACTTTGCATCTTGATTTTTTCTCCAATTTCCTTCCTCCTCTGAATTTCTTATTGCTGAACAGCTTTCATAGTAACATATCTATGCTTCTAGGTCACATTTCAACCTATAATTGAAAAACAATTTTAGTAAGCTACTATATAACTTAAAATAGTAAAACAAATTATGGTAGCCACCGAAATACATATTATCATACAATAAAAAAAACATAAACAAATAGAAATTAAGTACCTTTTGGTATGCACTTCCTCGGTCTCACAATGACATGTGAATTAGTTGGGGCCAATAGCGGGATTTTTTTGTTAACAATTATATCAATATAGAAATTTAGTACATCTCCATCTTTATGTGCATCCATGTACCCTAGCACATCCACATCACATATTATTAGCATTCATCCACCTGCACTTTCATTGCTCCCATAAATGCCACCAATTTCAGTCACGTCTAAAGTATTCTTTAAGTGCTCCATCAACAATGCATATAACATCATGTTGTTGCCACCATCTCTTCAATACTTTTACTAACTCCACCATGAAACTTTTTCTTGTCAAATGGTCCATTGACAAAAAAAATAGTATCAAAAAGGATTTATCCTCCATTCTTAAACAAAATATAACAAAAAAAATGAATTATTTCATAAATACCAAAATGAAATGATAGTAAGTTATAACAAATAAATACCAAAGGGAAATGGCAACAATACAGAACCATAAACACAGAACCAATAGCACAAAACCATCAAAATAGAACCATCAACACATAACCAAAAAAATAGAAGCATCAACACATAACCAGCAAAATAGAATCAGAAAAATAGTTTTAGAATAAGAAAAATGGAACCAACAATACTATACCAGAAAATTACTATATCATCAACAACACAAGCAATATAGAAACATCAATGGTATATCAAAAAACAAAAGCAGCAACACAGAACCATAAACATAAAACCTTTAAGTCATTTTCTCAATAAATAATTTTAAAAAAAATCAAGAGAAAAACACAAATGTTCAAATCCAAATCAATGCCAATCATAATATTCCAAATTTGTATTGTCTACAAATAAATAATATCCAACTAACCAAATTAATACATTAAATATAACTACATTATAATTATATCCCACAAAGCTTAAAAAGTAATGAAAATACAATTATACTGTTATATCATTCTATATGATTTGCATCATCTACATTAAATTGAGATTCATCCATCATCGAAACAATGAGGATTTCACTTATCGGTAGATCCGTTCTTTCCCAACTCCCATCTCCAACACCAACATCGATACCAAAATCACCTCCATCATCATGTAAAGAAGGAATCTCCATATATTCTTCATTTTAATTATCATCTCTAACATCAAAGAACACTTTTGGTAATTTCTTAAGAACATAGAGTGAATCCCTTTCAATAGAATCTTCAATATAATAAACTTGTTGAACTTGTGTAATAAGCACAAAAGGTTTGTTTTTAGAAATAGATTTTTTGAAATTAACCCAAGTAAACCCATAATCATCCTTTTGTTTTAGATAACAACAACACGTAAACAAGACAACATTATATGCTCCCTAATAATCAACTTTAATGATTTATTGTATTAACCCATTGTAACTAATATCACCTACAAATGGATTTTGATCCTCAAAACTTGTAAAGCTTGTGGTTAGTGCTTTCAAATACACACCACTATTTTGAGTTATACATGTATCGTCTATTTTATTAGTATGATATCTATATCCATTCACCACATAACTAGTAAACCTCTTAGTTACTCGGTTTAGACCCTTTACCAAGCATGATATTTCTCTTGAAACTCTAACCTTATTCTCAACCTCCTTCTTAACCACTTATGAAATTCTTTACTATGAGCTCGTTCTCTTTTGTAATTTTTTGATCTTACACAATTCTTAACAAGCACTTAATATTCCTTACAAATAAATGGTATTATCATTAGATGGTTAATTAAAGACTATAATTTAAGAAATTTCATCATATAAATAATAACAGGGATTGACATCTTCCCCCATCAACTTTTAAACTTCTTCATTCCAATAATAAATAAGATGTATCAATGCACTTTTTTCTATGTATTATCATCCAAATGAATAACCTTGCCATTCTTATTTCTCCTTATCCCTAAAAGAAACCCATCTTGTTGATCTTCAACTATGCTTTGATGAATTTTTATCTTAACACTATCACCCAAGTATCTTGAACAAAATGTCAAACATTCTTTAACCAAATATGCTTCCACAATGGAACCTTCCGGTTTGCTTTTATTACAAATATAGAATTTCAATTTTCCCAAGAACCTCTTAATCGGATACATCCATCTAGTATTCATCGGGCCACCTAATTCAACTTTATTGCACAAATGAACCAGTAAATGCACCATTATGTCAAAGAATGATGGTGGAAATACCATTTCAAGTTAGAAAAGAGTTTTCACAATCACATGTTGCATCTTCTCAATATCATCATATCAATAACTTTATTGCACAACCCTTTTAAGAATGCTCCCAATTTAAACAAAGGTAAAGAAACCTCTGTTATCAATGTCTTATTCATGACAAATTGCAGCAAATTTTGTAAGATAAAATAAGCATCATGGCTTTTATACTCTCTCTCTCTCTCTCTCTCTCTCTCTCTCTCTCTCTCCCTCTCTCTCTCTCTCTCTAATTCGCACAAAACAATAATATTAGATGCACAACATATGGAAACTTGGCATTTCAAAATACAAAATACCTACTTCTCTGCATTTGTCATGTCAAAGATAGCAGGCCTAATGTGAAGGTGTTTTCCATCACTAGAAAGAGTTAGATGCAATACAAATCTAAGTGAGTGTTCAAGTGATCTTTACTCTTACTAGAGATATTCAATAAAGTACCTAATATGCCATCGTAAATGTTCTTCTCTATATGCATGACATCAAAGTTATGATGGAATAAATTATGCTTCCAATATGGTAGCACAAAAAGAATTGGTTATTTTTTCCCAGGAACATCAAAGTTGGGATTTTGTTTATTTGGTTATTTCCCCAACACATTTTCAAATGCGGTTAACAACTCATCAATTTCCATACAAGACAACTAAGTAAGAGCCATTCCCTTATTAATATCACCACTTAATCTTCTTTTATCCTTCCTCCACTCATGGTTGGCATAAAAAAATCTCATATGATTCATATAAAAAATTTCTTACTATGCTTAAGTGTATCAAAAAAAGTATAGTAATGGCATTTTGAATAAGCAAATTTACCCTTAGTTGTCTAACACGACAACATTAGATGAATGGGAAAATCAATAATTGTCCAAAGCCAGCTTGCATGAAATACAAATATTTAGTTAGTCAAAGCATCATAAGTTTCTACTCCCATATCCCATAATTCTTTCAACTCTGTGATTAAAGCTTCATATACACATCAATATTGTTACCTAAAGAAGTAGAGCTAGAAATGAGTGTTGAGAGCATTAAGTTTTCTTCTTTTATGTATAACTAATGAGGTAAATAGTAATTCACTAGCACAATTGGCCATATGCTATGAGATATACTCATGATCTTATAAGGATTAAACTTATCAGAAGAAAAATCCAATCTCACATTACATATTTCGGATGAAAACTGTGGATACATTGAATATGTGGCCTTCCATGCCTTACTATCCATAGGATGCCTCAACTTTCCATCATTTATGCACTCTCTTGAATGCCATGTCATAAGTTCATAGTACTCTTTTCACATGAACATTCATTATTGCCTCGGTTTTAGAAGAAAATACCTCATAACTTTTGTTGCTACTTTGGTACCATAGTCTACATATTCTTTCTCTACCTTTTTTCCACCTTGATGTACCACAAGTTTTGCATTTATATTCATTTTTATCTTCAACGTAGAATTACATGCAATCATTAAGGCACGCATGAATCTTTTCATAGCTATGGTCTAAATCTTCAATTATATTCTTTGTTATATTAAAAGATTTAGGTTCATTGGCTAACGAAAAGCCTCCCTAATCAACTCCAAAAGATCTGAGAATAAGGCTTCACTAACAACATGCATACACTTAAATAGGTAAAGCCTAATCATAAAGCTTAACCTAGAAAACTTCTCACAACCCTCATAAAGTGATTGTTTTCCCTTCTCAACAAGATTATAAAGATTTTCTTGCATCCATGTTTAGGCCCATATTAACTCCATCTTCATTTGCTTCTGAACCATTTCCTAAATTCCCAACAACAGCATGCAACATTGTGCAAACCCCATCATTAAAATATGCCTCATGACCATCTTCACCTAACTTTCTACATTGTGAAACATATGAACCCATTTCAAATACTGTAATGAACATCCATTATAAATAATATGATCGTATATGGAACCTTGATCTTGCCACTTGCAAAAGTTATACTTTTTGTAAGGGCACCTACATTGGTCTCCTATAAAGTAAAGCAAAATTGCATTTACTATGAAGTTTTTCACTCCACTAACATATGTTTCACTAAAATTTGGATGTTACAACCAACTTTGATCATCGTTAGCCACATTGTACCTAAATACCAGCAAATAAGTTATTTCTTACAACTAATATTACACCTACAATCTGAATTATAGAATTTCATATTATAATTTCAAAATTTTCATGCTAAAATTACTATATTTTTCCATTATCTTGCATTAAAACATTAAAAAAAAAAGGACTGAAATACAAATTTCAGAATTCCAAGCTATGATTTATCAATTTTTAGAATTTTTTATCTTCAATTTAAGAATTTCAAGTTCAAATGTTTATAATCTCAGTGTGAGATTGTTTTGAGATCTGAAGCAAAATCTAAGAGTGTTTTATAAGAAATTTTGAGGACCTAGCAGCAGTGTTTAAGGAGTTTCAGTAGGTTTGGAGTAGAGTGGAAGCAAGGTTTAAGGTGTTATTATTGGGTTTTTAGAGCTGAGGCAGTGTTCTTGAGAGTTACAGCTGGGTTTTGAGAGTTTGAAGTAAGGTTTTAAGGGTTACAGTAGAGTTTTATACATTAAAATAAGGTAATTATTATTTTCA
>CAOJBK012070935.1:0-11847 GCA_948294925.1 Codiaeum variegatum
GATAACTGTAGAATGAATGGAGTCAGTGTAGTGGGAACAGGCCAAAGAGGTGATAGGGAGAACTCACTGGACTGGAAGCCTCTCAAGTGGACCCGTTCTGGAAGCTTGTCTTCTAGAGGATCTGGTTTTAGCCATTCAAGTTGCTCCAAGAGTGGTGGTGTTGCTGGAGAATCCAGTGAAGGAAAGGCTGAATTGCAGTTTAAGAATGTATCTATAGTCCAGTCTCCTTCGGGGGAGGCTGCCTGTGTCACGTCGGCTCCATCTGATGATATGATTTCAAGAAAGAAGCCACGTCTTAATTGGGGTGAGGGACTGGCTAAGTATGAGAAGAAGAAGGTTGATGGACCTGTTGTTAGTTCTAGCAACGTGGAACCTGTTCATTCGCAAAGTTCGAACTTGGTGGATAAGAGCCCCACGGTAATGGGATTATCCGATTGTGCATCACCTGCTACCCCATCTTCTGTTGCTTGTTCCTCGCCAGGTAATTCCATTGCTTCTCATAGCTTTGATAAGTCTTTTTTTTTTTTAATTATGGTTTTTTCCTGGGTTTGCAATACCTTTATGAAGATTTGACTACATTCAGATTCAGGACTTGAATTACCTGCTCTGATATAATCTATTTAATTCTCAATATTATTAGTTTGTTAGCATGCACGGTGTATTTCAGTATTTCTTTTTTGTCTTACTTGATGAAGTTGTAGCTAGATAAGATCACGGAGTGGCCAACTAACCTTAAATTTTAATTTTGCTTTACTGTAATTTATGGAATGCTTATGATGGGAAGAGATGCCTAAACAACTGAGTGTAACTTTACATTAGTTTTGCATTTTTATTTCTTCTATTATAAAAGTGACATGTTCTGTTTACCTTAGCTTTTTTTAAGTGCAATTTTTTATATTATTTAAGACTTCAGCCTGCCACAGAAAGAAACATTTTTGAGTGGGTCAACCAAGTAATTCAAGTAGCTATGATTTTTTTTATAAAGCTGCCTATATATCTATAACCTTGGCATGTAATATGTGTTCTCCTTTCAATCTCATCTCTTTGCAAATAAATCATATTACTTTCCTTTTTTTCCCCCCGTTTCTGCCCTCTATAGAGATGATTTTAAGATTCTGCCTACTTGTTTTAGGTGTGGAGGAGAAAACACTTGGCAAGGGGAAAAACGTTGATAATGATACTATTAATTTATGTGGTTCACCCAGCGCTGGGTTCCATACCCTTAATGAAGGTTTCCCTTTTAACTTGGAGGTGTTGGACGTCCAATCCATCAATAGTTTGGGCTCTTCATTAGTTGAAATGCTTCAGTCTGATGATTCTTGCTTAGACTCGAGTTTTGTGAGGTCCACTTTGATTAATAAGTTGCTTGTATTGAAGGGGGACATATCCAAGGCTTTGGAGGTGACTGAATCCGAAATAGACTCACTTGAAAATGAACTTAAGATGATGAAATTTGAATCTGGGAGCAAGTATCCTTGTGCAGCTGCATCCTTTTTTTACCAGGCTGTGGATGATGCAAAACTTCATAGTGAACAAGGGTGTGATTCCAACAATATCCATCGACCTTCTCCATTGCAAATTTCTGCCTGTGGGGCTGGACATGTGGAAAATATTTCCCTGTGTGATGGTATTCTGGAAGAAGTTTATGGTGCTGGGAGGAAGGATGATGATGTTGATAGTCCTGGAACTGCAACATCAAAATTTGTTGAACCAGTATCATTGGTGAAGGTAGAAAGTTCATCTAATGTTGTGAAACCAGTTGAATTTCCTGGCAATACTGATGTGATTCAGATGCCAGCCATGGCATTGGAACCCTTGGTGTCTCATGCAAATAAGGAAGATCTTGATGCATCTGCTTGCAGGGATGTTAATATGCTTATAGAGAGCAAAAACGTTGCATCTTTCTCTAGTGACATGAGTTCTGCAGAATATAATTTATGTAATTTAATATTGGCTGCCAATAAAGAATCTGCTGGAAGAGCATATGAAGTATTATGTAATTTATTGCCTAGGGACCACTGTAAGATTGATTTTTCAGGGGGTTCTGGTACTGCTTCCCATCAGCCTGGTGCATTTATTAAAGAGAAGTTTGCCATGAGAAAGAGGTTTTTAAGATTTAAGGAGAGAGTTGTTACACTTAAGTTTAAAGCCTTTCAGCACTTGTGGAAGGAAGATATGCACTTGCTTTCAATAAAGAAATATCAAGCAAAGTCCCAGAAAAAGCATGATTTAAGTGTGCGTATGACAAACAATGGGTATCAAAAAAATCGGTCTTCAATTCGCTCTCGACTCTCTTCTCCAGGTAAAAATTCTCATTACACCTATACTGTTTATACTTGATATTATGAGTATATTATTATTTGGTTGATTGTATGATGAGCATTGAGGTATATGATGGCCATACTTCTGGTAGAAACGAGTGATGAAGTCCTCCCTTCTTTTGTCCCTTGGATTTCTTCAGTCCTACCTTTTCCCAATGCATTTAATATGTGTGTTGCCTATTAACTTTTTACCTGCAGTTTTTTTTTGTATTTTTGTTATTATTTTAACTAGAAGCATGCAAAATTTTCTATGCTTTGGTTGGTAGTAATCCAAGCAAATATTGGATTCTTTTGATACATGTATAATACTTTTTTTTTGGTCATTTTATTCGCGTATCTTCTCAATTTTTCATGATTGTTACTTTCTTAGATAGTGGCAAATTGCATATAAGTAAGCCTGATACTGTTGGACCTTATCGAACTTTCTCTTTTATCAGCGAGTAGTTTTTTTACTCATGGTTACATACTTCTTTTGACATTAATTTCTATCCCTTGAAAGTAGGCCTTTCTAAATGTTTTAACTCTCTTTTGTCCATTTTTTAAATGGGTTGAAGACTGACCACATGACAACTCTATTTGGATTCACACCATTGATGCTGCTGTTCTGTGTCACTAGTAAATTCCCTGAAGCTGTTTATTGTTTGGAAGACCATTCATCTTTGGGATTTTGTTTTGCTGCATCTCAAATAAATTAGGTCATTTGACCTACTTCGGTTTATTATGTGAATCATAATGGCGCTCCAAATGCATCGAAGTTGCTGGAGATGAGACTAGCGTAATGCGTTATATGTTGGAGAATTTGCTAATGTGTAAAACTTGATTGTTCACTATTGTGAAGGTTACTTTATAGAAAAGTAGTTTCTGGAAGCTAGCTCTGCCCATTTATTCTTGGTGTCAGATTCGCAAGAGGATACAACGATATGCGTTCTTTATTAGTACTTGCTATTCTGAAGAGGATTTCATGTGTTGGTGATCAAGTTTTTGCAAAGCTTTCATTTTAATTTCTTTGGAAGTGCCCTTGGATTACTCCTGGTTGTTGAAACATTTTAGAGGTCACAGTGGGAGATATATTGATGTAGTTATAACCACCTTAGCTGGACAGGCCGCCCATCAGCAACTGAATGCTACAATATTTATCCATCAGGATACTTGCACGCAAAAGAACAAATTTGTGACTATTGTGTTTGATTCCTTGGTGCATTTCTAAGCTATGCATCTTTCGGGAACTGCTTACCTCATAGGTTACTGTGCAAGTTATGGGATGTTACCTTCATATAGTACTGTGCATATTTTTGGATTAAATTAGGTGAGAATGGATCTTTTTGATTCCAGAACAATTGCAACAAGTTCAGATGGTTAACTTGTGGTTGACTTACTTTTTTTTATATCATGGTGTTTTATCTTTGAATTGGCTTAATCGACAACAGTTTCTATGCTAAAGCTGGTCTGCTTCATTGCATTTTTCATCAAATTTGGAATTGGCAGGTTCTTCAGTGTTGCTATAATTGTTGAGGATTTTAAGTTTGCTTTCCCTGGATTATCAATATAGGTTGATTTTCGGGGATGGAAGTTGGTTAAGTGGGGATTTTAAAGTGTGTTGTTCATGATTCTTGATCTTGCATGAGGTTTGCTTGGTTTTTTAGAATGTGATGTTGATTTTAAATTGCCATCTGGTTTTGTTGACTGTACTCTTTAAAGATCAAACATGCCTGCAATTTCTAGTCACCCTTTTGAGGTTACTTATCGCAACCTTTTTAATGCCAATGACTTTTTAAGAAGTATAAATCTCCCTTGTCAGCTTGTCAATGTTAGGCTTCTTTGTGGATAACGAGTGGTGATGCTTTTTCGTTTTTTAAATATCTTGTGAACGATTTGTTAGTAAATAAACTTCTTATTTGAATTGCAAATTCTTTTGGTAGCTTTCTTATCGTTTTTTTGAACATTCTACGAACTGTCTTTGCAGTTGGAAATTTGAGTCTGTCCCCTACTGAAGAGATGCTTAACTTCACTAGCCAGCTGCTGTCCATTCCTCAAAACAAGCTCTATAGGAATGCTTTGAAAATGCCAGCACTAATTTTGGACAAAAAAGAGAGGATTGTTTCGCTGTTTAGCTCTAGTAATGGAATGGTTGAAGATCCCTGTGCTGTTGAGAAGGAAAGGGCTATGATTAATCCCTGGACTGCAGAAGAGAGAGAAATTTTCATTGATAAGCTTGATACCTTAGGGAAGGATTTCAGGAAAATTGCTTCTTTTCTTGATCACAAGACGACAGCAGATTGTGTTGAATTTTACTACAAAAATCATAAATCTGAATGTTTTGAGAAAACTAAAAAGAGGAAGCAAGCAAAGTCATCCACTAACTACTTAATGCCATCTAGTAAGACTTGGAATCGGGAAATGAATGCTGCCTCACTTGATATTCTCGGTGCAGCTTCAGTGATAGCAGCTGATGCTGACAATCATATCAGAAATAAAAGGGTGTGTTCTAATATAATTTATTTGAGAGGCTATCATGATTCTAAAACATCACGCGGTGATGATGGGAATTTAGTCCGGTCAAGCAATTTTGATGTTCTTGAAAATGAAAGAGAAGCAGTTGCTGCTGATGTTTTAGCCGGCATTTGCGGTTCAATATCCTCAGAGGCAATGAGTTCTTGCATTACAACTTCTGTTGATCCTGGCGACGGCTGTAGGGAGTGGAAATCACAAAAGGTCGATTCTGTCAAAAAACGATCTTCAGCATCTGATGTTACACAGAATGTTGATGAAGAGACTTGCTCAGATGAGAGTTGTGGGGAAATGGATCCTGCTGATTGGACTGACGAGGAAAAGTCTAGCTTTATTCGGGCTGTGTCAACCTATGGCAAGGATTTTGCTATGATCTCACGATGTGTCAGGACAAGGTCTAGGGACCAGTGTAAGGTGTTTTTTAGCAAGGCTCGGAAGTGCCTTGGGCTGGATTCAATAAATCTTGAACCCGGGAATCTAGGAACACCAGTGAGTGATGATGCCAATGGGGGTGGAAGTGACGCTGAAGATGGTCGTGCGCTTGAGACTGGTTCGGTTATCTGCAGTGTTAAGTTGGGTTCGAAAAGAGATGAGGAGTTGCTGTTACCTGCTATGGAAACAGAGCATGAGGCATCTGATGGTATAGAGAAGGAAAACAAGATTGCTGACTTGGATAAACCCAAAGACAATGATGTGGTTACAGTATCTGATGGGAAAGGGGCTAGGGATGAAAATTCACTTATTTCTGATGATTGTGGGATGGACTATAAATCTAAGTTAGTTTTTGACAGTGGCTGCAAAAACATGAATGGTTCTGTTCACCAGTCTGAGGTGTTACAGGCTCAGGAAGTTTCAAATGAATCAGTTACTTCAGAAGCTGAAAGAGTGAAACCGCTTGAAGATGAAGTTTCTGTTGGAGAACCAATATCTGAAGATGCAGTTGATCCTGGCCCATCTAATTCAGTTTCAGCTGTTGAAGTTAAAACTATAGCAGAGGGTGCTGTTGATGAGACTGAAAATCATTTGGAGCAGAAAGAACGTTTGGTGCCTGACCAAAGTAATTTGATACAAGATACGGATGTCGCCAGAAACGTGTCCCACCTGCCTTTGGATGGTGATTCTTGTTCAAACTTCAATCTGAATGTGAAAAACTTGCATCTTACATCCAGAGAGGATAACCATCTTACCATCTCTTTGCCTCGGGAAAATAATCTTGCTGCAGCTGATTCTGTGCTGCAAGAGTCTGTTGCCATTCAGTGTGAGATCCATAACCAAGAGAATAGAGATGAGCAGGGTAATAATTCTGTTAATGGAGATGACCACTTGCAGCATTTGCCTGGGAAATCATTATTGAACTGTAGTGAGTCGTCCCAGATTCTCAGGGGTTATCCACTTCAAATTCCAACCAAGAAAGAGATGAATGGGGATATTTCTAGCAGACCTCTTTCTGAAGTTCAAAGCCTTCAAGTTACGGAAAGGAATTCTGTTAATCAGTTTCAAGGTTGCTATCTTAAAAAGTGTAGCAATTCAAAGCCCCATTGCTCAGTTCCTGAGCTCCCATTACTGTCTCAGCACACTGAACTAGGTAGTGATGATTCAAGAGACAATTCTCGGAGTTCATCAGATATGGAAAAGCCTAGCAGGAATGGTGATGTTAAACTATTTGGTAAAATACTCAGTAACCCCTCGTCTTTGCAGACATCAAATCCAAGCGTACATGAAAGTGTGGAACAGGGATCACATTGCCCAAAGGCAGGTAGCAAGTCATCAAATTTGACATTCAGTGGTCATCAAACCACAGATGGGAGCAGTTCCATTTTGAAGTTTGATCGTAATAATTATCTTGGTTTGGAGAATGTCCCAATGAAGAGTTACGGCTTTTGGGATGGGAACAAGATACAAACTGGGTTTTCGCCTAGACCGGAGTACTTCTTAGCCAAGTATCCTGCTGCATTCAGCAATTTTCATGTAGCCTCATCCAAAATGGGGCAGCAGGCTTTTCAGGCTGCTATGACGTGTAATGACCGTAATGTGAATGGTGTATCAGCGTTGCCTTCCAGGGAAGCAAGTGGTAGCGACGGGGTAGTGGATTATCAGATTTGTAGAAGTCACGACAGCAGTAAAGTCCAGCCGTTCTCTGTAGATATGAAGCAGCAGCAGGACATATTCTCAGAGATGCAAAGGAGAAACGGGTATGAAACAATCTCGAGTTTACAGCAGCAGGGAAGAGGAGTGGTAGGGATGAATGTAGTAGGCAGAGGGGGAATTCTTGTGGGGGGAACATGCACAGGGGGGGTTTCAGATCCTGTGATGTCGTTTAAGATGCACTATGTGAAAACTGAGCAGTTAGGTGTGCAAAATGGGGCAACAATCATAGGAGAGGAGGAATCCTGGAGAACTAAAGGTGATATAGGCAGGTAATAGGAGTTTGTTGAAGAAGCTTTCGTTGCTTACGGCAAATTATTCTTTTTTGCTGTATTCTGTATAATAGTTTTTGTATTTGTTTCAATGGAATGATAGGGCAGTTGACGGTTTCTCAAGTCTGTCTTTTTGGTTAAAAGAAAAAAAAAAAGAATTTTTAGGTGCTATGTAATATTGCAGCAGCAGCAGAAGAAGCTTTGTATTTGTTTTATTTGATGGAAAAATACAGAAATAATCTGTGAAAGTTGAGAGTGGGCAATCAGTGCCTCTCCGTCGTTCATCAATCGTGGAAGATTGGTCTTTCATCTTTATGCATATGAAGCCTAGTAGATTGTTCTATTTTAAATGGTGAAACTGTGTCGTTTAGTTAGGCTGCTAACTCTTTTATTTATCTTTTAGGTCAATGTATCTGTGTTTAGGAAAACTTAGAAAATCTTGAGAAATTTGTAAAATCAAGGTGATTATCAACAGCTGTCATTGCCAATCAATGTGCCTTTCAATTATCTGTGTTGCGGCTTTAAAAATCTCTTTTGTTTTTGTTTTTGTTTTTGTTTTGGCTTTATCTAATTAAAGTCACTTGCTTGGATTGCGAGCTTGAGATATTTTAATATTTTGATTTTTTTTATGTAAATGGCTTCAAGTGATATGGTACGCAAGATGAATGCGAATTTGGTGTGGCCGTCCTGATTCAATCTCAACCTGTTCAGCATATTAGTAAAAGATGCTCATAATAAAATTTTCAAAGGGAATCTGTACAACACCAGTTTTTAGTTCAAGATAAGACTCAGTTACCTGGACAAGTGTTCTGTTGCCCTGCACATCTCTTTCAAGCACTTCAACTTTGCTTAATGCTGGTTTACCTTATTTAAAAAAAAAAAAAACACAAACAAAATTGATTTCTCTAATTTAACATCTGAGGAAATATATAACCTTTAGAATTTATGGTAGCAACTAGATGCTTACTTCAAAAGGGGAGAAAAAAGATGAAAATCTTTACTTAATGAAGGACAACAGTTTAATTACCTGAAGAAGATGCAACATACAGCCCTTTTGCCACTCCAGGGTATTGTATTGTTCCAATTGGCTGGTTAATAATCATCTAACGAGCAAATAGATTATAAATCATTACTAGTAAAAGTTTAATCAAGATATAACAGCAGCAGAAGGGCTGGCAAGACTCGAAACCGACTCGAAATTACTCGAAATTAATGAAAAAAACGAGGGAGAGAAGAAGATGGTGATAATGGTTTATTAAATTGGAAGATGAAGCGTAAAACGACGTCGTGTCGATGTGCTTAACACACGCCAGTTTTTGTCAAAGTCAAAATCTTGGAAAGGAGAATTGGTTTAGTAGTTGGTTTGGTCAGACATGTAATAAATGCGTGTATTTTGGCAGTTGGTTGCCTATTGACTTTTTTTTTTTTAATTCTTATTTTTGAAATAAATTCAATAATAATTTTTATATAATTAAAATTATAATATCATAATTTATATTATTATGATTATAGACAATATTTAATTATTAAAAATTTAATAAAATTACCAAATTTTAATAATTTTACTTTTGAAAAGTTTCATATTTTAAGGTATTATTTAGTCACAGAAAATATTAAAGTTGGAATAGAATTAATTTTAAATATAAATTGTTATAATATTTTATTAAGATTTATTATAAGTAAAGAAAAAATTAGATTAAAAAGTTGTTTTAGAATATTTTTTTATCATCTTATATCATATAATTCACACTATATATAAAAGAATTGCTAACTAGAGAAAATATATTTAAAAAATAGCATTCATAAAATATAATAATTATATTAGTAAAAAGTATAAATTGCCAGGCCATATATTGTTCAAAAGTATCACTAGCTAACCTGATGTGCCCCTTCCTAAGCAATGAACGGGAACAGGATGAGATTCTTGGCTTGTCAGGGAAGAGGCCTGTTTACTTGCCCACCATTGGAGTTGTGTTAAAACAGTTCGTTGTTGGAAAAGTCCCCCGGGCAAAACTTGTAGACCGGAAGGCTTGTTTAAAGCAATCTGAATAACAGAATTCCACATCAATCATATGAAAATAAATGACTGCTCACATTCTAATGCATAAATACTCAAAACTAAAGTTATTGGGTTTTGGCTTACCCTTGAAATGGAGCTGAATTCTTGTACTTGTCAGAATAAAACTCAATCAGTGTCAATCTGTAATTATGCAAAAAAACACAAATTCAGTATCAAATCATAGTGAATCAAAATAATTAATTAATAAAAAAAAAATTTAAAAATTGAAATTTATTTGAAATAAAATTGAGAAATGAAGGGCAGAGAACCAGAATCGGAGGAGGAAACGGCGTCGTTATAGAACAAGCCGTCATTTAGATCAGGCCAAGGGTTTCCGAATGACCTCGGCGACTCTATTGTTGTTGTTTCTAATGAGTTATCTGACATTTTTGTTCAGACGACGGTGTCGTTTTGCTTCTTCTTCTTCTTCTTTTTTCTCCGGCGGCCGGCACTTTGAAGCAACAAATTTTACTTTGATTTGCAGTTTTACTTTTTAATTTTTGGCAAATTACATTATGCTCCTTTATGTTATATTGAATGTTTCATATTACTCCACATATAATTTTTTTTTAAAACACTCCACAGATAAATTATAATTATTGGCTTCATTTTCTGTTTTCTAATTTTTATAATATTTAAAAAATCAAAATTTATTCTTTTTAATTTTTTAATAAATAAAAAATAAAATTTTGAAAAGTATTTTTGATATTTTTAATTTTAAAATTTAAATATAAAAATAAAAAATGTAAAACCAAAAATCAGTATTATTTTTGTTACTCTGTTAAAATATAAAAATATGATTTTTTTTTAAAATTATGATTTGTAAAATGTAATTAAAAATTAAAGAAATAAAAAAAAATCTCATCTCAATCCCAAGACTGTCCCATAGTCTTATCAATATCTTTTTTTTTCTTCTGTTTAATAAAATGAAAATGAAAATAAGAACTAATTATTTATGGAACCTTCAAGAGACCTAGAGGAAAGCTCCTCCAACCATCAATAAAAATAAAAATAATAAAATGAAAAATAAAAATAAAAATCAATTGGTAAAGGGTCCTACATGGATGTGGCAGCCACATTTTTGTTGGAAGATGGGCTTGACCTTTTAGTCATCCATTTTTTTGTACAATTCTACATAAAATACTTTGAATAATAGCATTAGCAGCAGCCTTTAGTTGACCTAAACCAATTTGCATGTTGGGTTTGTTGAAAATTTAACAGATTCTGTTAAAAAAATTTTAAAAAATACTTTATTTGTCCACAAATAAAGGATAATTTTTCTTTTTTTTTTTGAACTTAAATTTGACTGATGATTTTAAAATAATTTTTTTATTTTATAATATAAAAAAATACTAACATATTCAGATTAAATTTTATCGTACTCAATATTTGAAATGTTGTAAAAATATCACTAAATTCTAGCAAAGTCGTACTTCTGTCAATGTACCGTCTAATTACTTAACGGAACGATGATGTGATATGTTACGAAAGCGCCAAATCAACAATTACATACAATCTCTAAAAATAGTGAATTTCACTCGTCGTCCTCCAACTATTAGAAAATGAACATCTTAGTCCTTTAATTTCATTTTGTAACGCAAACATCATTGAGATTTTCATATTTATAAAAATATCGTCATTTCATCTTTTTTCCGTTCAAAACTCTAACATGCTTACGTGGCAAACCATATGGTATTCCAATCAAAATTTTTTAATTTTTAATAAATTTTAACTTTTAATAAATTTTGGATTTTAATAAATTAATATTCAACATTAGATTTTTAATTGAAGAAAAAAAAACAAAAGTAATTACAGAAATCATGAAAAGAAACTTTTGAGATAATAATCTCACATTGAAAAATTACAAACACATTCATGTGTATATAATGCTTAAGACTAGATACCTAATCGGTTAGTTCTAACTTTCTAACCATGCATGAGCCTAAGCATTATTACCAATTACATCCACAAATTGTCACATGGTATCAGAGCAATATTGATCCAAATATCACTCACCTCTTTAATCATAAATTTGACTGGGATTGGTTTCTTCAAACATTTCACCCAATAATGGTTTTCATTTGTGTTTCCTCAAAAAATGGGATTGATTTCAGTCATAGTCCCGTAATGGGTTTCTTCAAATATTCTTCGCTCTAGTTGGCCTTCAGTTCTATCATCCAGTTTATATCATAAATTTGCAAGTGTCAACTGGGCTTAATAAAAAATTGTCTCCACCCAGTTGTCACTTGAGAGGTTGTTGAGATAATAATTCCAGGATTACATGCCTAATTTGTTAATTCTAATCTTTTAGTCATGCATGAGTTTAAATATTATTACATATTCATAAATTCTTATAGAAACTAAATATGAGCAAGAAGTTATTTTTAATTTTAAAAACCATAAATGGTTGTATAAAATTCAATTTTTTTTTTCTTTTTCTTTTTATGAATTGAAGAATAAATTATAAATGAGTCTCATATTAAAAATAAAAATAAAAATAAAAATTAGTTAGGATGCCATGTGACTTGTCACGTAAGTGTGT
>CAOJBK012071447.1:0-18201 GCA_948294925.1 Codiaeum variegatum
TAATCTTGATTTGTGTTTTACTCAGTTACCAAATTGTAATGTATGTTTTGCTATATGTGATATCAGAGCCAAATATAAGCTCACCTCTCAACACTCAAGCAGCTCAACTTTGGAGCAATCAAGAAGGTAAATAATTGGGTACTTGCTCTCTCTTTTTTCATCATTTTAAACTGTTTTTTTGGGAGAATCATCTGAATATATGTACCGCTGTGTATTGCAGAATATAGGAAGATGGTGGAGAAGTTGTACAAGCCTCCAAGTGCTTAGTTTTGAGAAGAATATGGGAGTTAGATGCAGAAGCTTATACAAATCCTCATTTCTTTTCTTCTTCGTTGTAGAAAGGATGGAAAACTAGCATTTTTTTTCTTCTTGTTTCATTGTGTGCTTTTACTATTGATTTACAATACTTGTCTTGAGCCTTGATTCAATTGCCCTTCCCTGAATTGAATGAATACATCATTATTCTTGTGCTCAACTTATTTTCCAGTAAGTATTATTTTTCAAATAGACTTCATTTCAGTGTTCAAAAAATTGAACCAGTGATTAAACTGATTGGATTCATGATTTTTAACTTCAAATTTGAAATTTCTCTCATCAATAATGATTGAAAATCAAAGCAGTGAAATGGAGATAATTAAACTTTAAACATTGACAGTTGATTCTCATTTCAATCAGTTAAACCTATCTTGTCCCATTTTGATTAAACCATGAAATTGACAGTGATTTTCAGTTCAGCCAGTTCTCGTCCCATGTTCATAATCTCCTTCTCATGCTGTTATTTTTCAAAAAATCAGTTGAAAATCGACCGAAACCATGAAATTTCAAACAGTTGAACCGATCTTGTCCAGTTTGTGCATGATTTGCTTCTCATGGAGTTAATGTTCGAAAGCATAAATAATTGTTTTTTGGTTCATTTGCTGTTTATGATCATGTAAAGAACAATAATACCAATCTTCATTTAGCTAGACATAATACATGTATGCTTCCTGTGTTAGAGATACTAGAAAAAATTTTCACAAATAATTCAAATGGAAACCACCACAATCTTTTTCAGTAAGGACAAAATTTATCATAGAAAAGAAAAGATTGGCAATAGTACATCCTGTTTAGGAAAGTAAACATTATTTTGATGAAGTAAGCTGTCTCAGGTTATACTTGGCCAACTCCTTGTACTTCTCAACAACTCCAATCAAGCATACCGTCTGACAAAGTCAAAACCACAACCCAGTTAATCACAGTAAAGAGATTAATGTAATATGTTATAGGCTATAAGGTTGCTTATCAGGCGTACCCTAGCAATTTCAACTATAATTGTCATGTTCGGATTGCTAAGATCAACTTTATGTGGTGCAGGAACAGATTTTGCAACTGCATCTATAATTTTCATCCTATCGATACCCGTGTTTGCTCGAGCTTCATACAGTACTGCAAACTTCACAGAAGAAAAATCCAAAAAGCCGAATTTAGAATTTGCTTAAACTGAACATTGTATGAAAAGTGAACTGAACTTATTCAATTGGTCAATTTTTAGTTATTTCTGAGATTGTTCGCTTATCAAAAGAGTAATCAGTTGAAAATTCTTCGCATGCTATTTGAAAAACTTTCATCCTGTTACTACCAGCGCAAAGACTGCAATTTGAATGTAAGCGAAAAAACGATGAAAATGAGAAAGTTAATACCTTTACTGGTTCTTGAGTATCCACAGGAAAATATTTTGCGACGATTGGTGCCATTGCTTTTGAAATTTCCTCTTCTGAAGCATAGCACGAAACTTCAACAGGTAACACTCTTAAGATGAACCTAAATTTAAGAACAGAAATTAGAGGCCAGGCATCATATGTGAAGCCGGCAGCTAGTAGCCGACGTGTAAAGGCCAGCACCAGTTGAAAGCTATAAACTTTAACAAAAAAAAAAGTTTGATTCACAAACCTTGACATATGTTTCCTCGTTGAAGCAGCAGAAGTCATCATATGTTGTACAATATCCTTGGGAGAAGGGTCTCCATCTCTCTTGCGCATTTGAACAAAAACAACACCGTTACAGCCTGAATCGAGGTTTACAAAGAGTCTCTGTATGAACAAAATAACATTATAAAATCAGAACAAGAATGACAATGGTGTTGTCATAACAAGTGTAAATTTTGCCGTACAGCCTGGAAATTCTATGAAGCGAACAAATTTTGCACATACAATCTCATCGAGAAACTTTTGTTCACATAAAAATAAAATAGATAAAAACGAGAGAGAGGAATTATGCGTCACACCTTACTCTTATCTCCAAGTTCTTTGAGCTCATCTTCAATAAGCTTATCGACGGATTTGTGCTCCACCTTTTCATGGACACCAGTCTCTACACATTGTTTCTTTGCTGGTGGTTCCTTGGCTTCATTTATTTGGTTTTCAAGACTTTTAACGTTTTCTTCATTATCTTTAGTTTCTTCTTCCGTTTGATTTTTACAGCTCGTGTTCTCTGCCTTCGGATCTAATTTTTCATCTGTTGCATTTTCGCTTTTAGCACCATTGTTTTGGTTCGCTTCTGATTTATTCTCCTCTTCCCTTTCACCGCTCTCCTTCTCCTCCTCTTCCTCCTCTACAACCTCATTATCATCTTCTTCTTCTTCTTCTTCTTCTTCTTCATCATCAGAATATGTAAATGTGATCTTTTTATTTAAAGGTTTCTTTGGTAACTCTAATTGATTTCCATTTGAATCCTTTCCATGTACTAGCTCTTCATAAAACTGCAAGAGAAAAGAAATTCCATTAGCTAGGTACAAAGACTATATCCTGAACAAACCTGAAAATGAACAGAAAGAGAGTAATCTCTACTTCAAAATCGCTTCTATAACTCGGTTATAAAGACAAATAGATGGCTTATGACTATGAAATGCGTTCAAAACACAAGGTGAACGGAGATTACTTGCAGAGTGCATCTTGAAATCCTCAAAGTTTAAACATTAACTGTAAACGAATTTCATTTTTAGCATCGAAACAAACTTCAATAAGTATGAATGCACTAATATAAGTGTAATTTTTTCAATTAGAGAAAATTTGCTTCGGCTCTAGCAAATTATGCTCTAGAAATAGCATTTCCCTTCTCAAAATAGCAAAATCAGTTATACACAATTTGAGGCCAAGTAATTTCTAAACCTCCTCATCTACACAAACACAATTCAAAGCATTTCAATTTCTACACTTTTTCTCAGTGAAATTCCTCACTGAATCAACATAATCCAATCAAAATTTGTCAATTTAACAACTTTCAAAACCATCAACTAGAAATTTACTACTCAAGCCAAATTTCCATCGTTTTCTCCATTAATTTTAATTCCCTAACCATTAATAACATTTTTTTTTTATTTTCCTTACTTCAATTCCACTGAAAAAATAAAATCCCAATACTTCAAGCAAAAAAATTTACATATTGATTTGAAAAACAAGCATTCAAAGCAAAAAATTAAATGTTTATAAGCAGTATAAAACAATTGAATGAGAAGAGAGAGAGAGAGTACTGAATCAATAACGTTAATAGCTTCATGAGAAGCTTGGCGCTCTCTGCCACCATCACAAGTAATAAAGAAGCCCTGAACTCCAGGGTGTAAAGGGTACGCCCCCTTCTTCTTCACTGGCTTCTGCAATTCATAGTTAAACAATTCAATTGAAATCAAAGAATGTTATAATATATTGAAGAAAACAAGAGGAGAGATGAATACATTGTGAGGAAGATAGCGTTGCTTTCTCTTCTTGCTAGTGGCTCCGCCGCCGGATTTTGCCTTGTTCTCCGTCGCCATAGCAAAGGTTTTTTGTCCTCTCGGGGGAGTTAGCAGAGGAAGAGAAGAGGTTTGAGGTTTAACTGTACATGCCTTATTGGGCTTTTAATTGAGCCTCAGATATCAAAGTAAATAGGCCCAAGCCTACTTAGATTAGAATAATGAAAATAATAGTAAAATATTTTGTAATTAAAATTATTATTGAAATAAAATTGATGATTAGATGAAATTTATATTCTCCCGTTTAAGTTTCATACTATGAAAATAAATTTTAATAAATAAAAATTAATAAAAATAAGTAAAAAAGTTTTAAAAATTAATAAAAATTAATTTTAATCAATAAAAATAAATTTAATTCTCTACTATTGAAAAAGTGGGGTCATATATGTGTATGAAATAGCAAAAAAGTAGTAATGGTGGGAGTTTACCGATTGACAATGAAGACTATTAAGTCAACTGAAACCCCTCCCAAAATAGAGTTTTTATACACGTCAAGTAATTTGTGTTTGTGGAATTTGAGTGTTGATGGGATAGCAAATGAAAATGTTCATATCTTTGTTTATGATAAAAAAATAATAATAATAATAAGTTTAAACATATCCACTTACCTAATTAAATGATGCAATTAATTCCTCCCTGTTTTAAGTAGATTGATATTCTAATTACTCTAATATTTTATTTAAATTTATGAATATTGATCGAATTTATTATATTGTTGATTTTTTTTTTCATTATACCTTCTACTGTCTTTAACAAATAGGTTAACACATGTTAAAAATTATTAAACATATTTTATAAATATAAAAAATACATTTAAAAATATGAAAATAAATTTTTAAAACTGTAATTTGTAAATTTTATTTGTTTTTTATATTTTTTTTAAATGCACTTCTTATATTTTCAGAACACATTTAATATTATTATCATATGTCGTAAGGATACGTTTTAAATTTGTTCTCTAGCAAATTTGCATCCATATTTCTGTCGAATATGCTGTAAGTAGTTAAGGAATTTGATCTTTAAAAAAAAAATAATAGACTATTAACTTAATATTTGATACGTAAAATTAAAATTTTCAATCTATTTAGTAACTACAATTTAAAATATTAAATTAAATAAAAAATTACTTAAAATTATATTTTTTTTGTCAAAAAAAGATAATCACTTTTCATTTTTAAATCATTAATTCAATTATTAATTTATAAATATATCATTATACATAATTAATTTATTAGTATACTAACAAACATACATTAATTAAAAATTAAAAATGAATTTTTTTGAAAAAAAAATATATTAATTTAACGAAATCAACTAATTTTTTAAATATACATAAAAAAAAGTCAAATAGACTTATCTTTTTTTTACAGAAGAAAATCAAAACTTTTAATTAAAAACTTATACTAAATTTTTAAATATATTTATAATTTAAAAAATGTTCACTTTATTTTATTATAATTTTTAGTTTTATTAAATGGACATCCGTATTTGAATTTGGATTGACCATATTTCTATATATGATTATAAACGAAACCCTGCACATTGTTAAAAAGAGTATTAAGAGGTGGATAGTGAAGAGGCTAAAGAAAGATCAAAGGCAAATTCATTGAAGGTGGCGCCAACCAATTATAACGGTAAATGGAATTGGATGGTCGTGGACAACTCATATGGTTAACAACAATGCCAAAAAAAAAACTCAGAATATTCATAGGGGGCAGCAGCATAGCATTATTGAATGGTCCCAAAAAAAATCCCAATTGGTCAAGAAGGCCTTAATGATACACAGCACTAAACATTTCACACACTTCTCACTTTTCAACTTTCACAATGCCTCACATTTACACATTAAACAGACTCATATTATTTCTCGGAGATAATAGTGTAAAAAGGACATAACTTTTCATTTCTTTATCAAAACATAGAACGTCATTTTCGAAGAACCCATTTTTGCAAAGATGAAATTTTGAAGACAACCTTTTTGATATATTGAAAAGAATTCTACATTTACAGGGGCTACATGTATATATATATAAAAGATATATCTTTATAGAACCTGTAAGCTATCCACACTGTAGGATGAATATGAGGAGGCGAGGAGTGCTGCTCCAATGCCTGAACCATCTTTTGTGGCCTTAAGAATGACATGCTGGGCAACTTCTTCCCCCAGTATTTCATTCAAGGCCTCGTGCAAGTACTCTCTGAACATTGTATATGTTGTATACAAACCGCCGTCGATTGCCACTACCGTTCTTCTCATTTTTATGTCACTTCTACCTCTTCCACCAGTGATACCACCTGTCCCATCCCGGCCAATCTTTTTTAAGATCCCCACAATACCTGCAGCTGCCAATCGTGCTGCCCTCCGGGTTACCACATCGCATACTCTCACAACAAGCTTTCTTGCTTTCAAAGGAACCTCTGGCATCTGAAATGGCACAATCAGGCAAAAGAAACAAGAGAACGGAAAGAAATGTATTCAATCTGTCAATATCATTCATTGCATACAAGCAGAGAATTAAAAAAAAAAAAGAATTCAATACATCTAATCTACCTCCAAAGTTTCTTTCAAGACTCTTGCTACTTGCCGCAGATCAGGAGTCTCATCCTCATGCATTTCAACCACTGAATATGTTCTTCAGTACAAATAAATGGTGGCTTTTAGTGATTTTGAGATAGAATTATAAATAAAAGAAAATATAAGTATCCCAAACAAATGTACACTATGCTGATTCCAACAACTACAGATTTGGACATTACAGGCAAGTAAACATGTGCTCTACAATTCCAGCGAACGGATTCTACCTCTTTAAACACAAGTTATTGACATAAACAGATGGTTATAATAACAGAACAACAGATAACAACAAGCAAATTACTACTTACTCTGGAACATACCATAAATGTGCTGTGTGTGTGTGAGTGTGTGTGTGTGAGAGAGAGAGAGAGAGAAGAAAGGTGGGGGGAGCGCAAGCACACACCGCAAACTATAGGGTTCTCTCAAACTGGAAGAAACTGGTCCAAAGAGATCTGCCACCTGTGACATTCTGAGAATCACTCTCCTAACAATATCCCCTATATACATTCCCGATATCAGTTTTTCAAAACCCTGCAGCAAAATACAGAAAGAAATTTGAGCTGGTTGCCTGGTTCCTTCATATTAACTCGGAAAAAAAATACATGTCCGTTACCTGATCATTTGGATTAGGGCTTTCAGCATCCAAATCAATATCATATGACGTTCTAGGCAAATGAGATGACCAAAAATTCCCCCATTCCATGTTCACAACCTAATTAAAAAGAGAGAATGAAGCAATGTTATCAGAATCTAAATGTCGACCAATTTCCATATACAGCATGACCTCAATGAGAATATATTTTTTAAAAAAAAAACAGATACCATGCCTCCAGAAGTTGTAAGAAGGCCTTGACACTTTATTATAGCATCTGCCCTCTCTAGATAGCAAGCATTAGTCCCTGTTCCAATTATTACTGCAACAACAGTGTCAGCATCATGATAATGTCCAAGAGCTAGCGTTCCCACAGTATCATTCACCTGATTAAAACAAAATACCTTGTTATGTATTTCCCCCAACTTGCTTCATTTTTCTTACAGTGAATATAAACGATCTGTGTCGACTAAAAGTCATTCAAACATGTACAGATCATGCACATCTTTATAAACCACAATAATGACCTAAATCACATTTTGTTATGACCACAAAAAGAGCTATTCAGTAAAAGAAAAATACAGTAGAAAATGACAATAGTGCTTCAAGAACAAAGCCTTACCAATACTGCAACCTGCATATCCAATCCATTCCTGGTCAATCCTGCCTGTAAGCTTTCAACAATCTCTTTTCCAGCCTATCAACATCCATGCAATACACTAGTAAAAATCTGAACTATCACTCATGAAGGAAGGGGCAGGAATTGAAAAAACTACAAATAACTACAGATACTTGAACTAAATGAAAAAGAAAATAAAAAAAACTTCCAACTAGATTGCTTGCTGCAATTATGTCAAAGTTGAACCAAAGAAATTTTAGCTTGTCCTCATCGAGCATTATGTACCATGACAAGACATGGTCAAAAAATCTCTCACAATTTATTTGTTAACATGTTTTGAGAAATTGACATCGACAAAAAGGAAACAGGATGCCATTATTTTCTTTCCCTTTTGTTAATAAGCAACGAAAACAATCAAATACAGCACTAAAGAAAATGTAGTTAAAGCAAAAATTTTATAGGCTTCACAAAGTTCCCTAATTTAGAGAACTAGAGCACATTGCTAGTTAGATGTCAACAAACTAACCAGGCCTTGAACAGAAAATCCTTTTGTCCATTTGATAAGGAACCCCGAGCGAATAGATGTTTGTTTCACAGGAAAAGAAAATGTAAATCCAAGCTCCCTTGATCTAACTGAAGAAAACTCAGAACCATTTTCTTCTTTTTCAATGAACTGCTTTAATGCTGAAGCAACAAAGTCAAAAAGATCCTGTAGAAAAAATAAATAAATAAACATCAAATTCTAAAACCATCAGGATGTCAATATTTTTTAAATTCTTTGTCAAAGTAAATCTTCCCAATAAAGTATAAGCAATCCAAAATAACTTACCTCACTAGTGCTCATCATCAAGTATTGAGGAATAGCTTGACGCTCCACATCTTTTGACAAGATTGAGGACCTTTTACCTCCTAGCTGAAGCCGCAAGAGCCTAAAATTAGTACCCTCAAGATCTAGAGCATAATAAGTTCCTACCTCACTCCTGCGAACAACATGAAAATCAATTTACCAATACAAGCAAAAATTAGAAAAATAAGATGCAGAATTTAAACGAAACAATAGCTAAAAAAATCCACGAGGTCCAACGAAAAAGAGATTTAAACAAAGGAATACACTGTTCCTCAGTTTTATGAGATATAGTTTATTATGACATAATAGGGTTCAGCTAACTGTTCCTCAGAAAACAAGTAACCCGCAATGCTGCTTAAATAATTGGTCAAATGCATTTGCTAATACAACATGAACTAACATAACAAACTAACAAGGCATAAGCAAATACAACAATTTGAAAAAAATGCCTTTGCTAATACAGCAAAAGACAATACGGCAAACTGGTTCCAACTAGAAATTCAAACCAAAGGCTCATTAGTACTAAACAAACAGAACCAGTGAGTCTTTTAATATAATTCAGATTCTGTTTGTTGATTCTTTTGCATAAAGATTGTCATTCATATGGCAAACCGGAAGAGAGAATAGCAGATTCTGATCAAGGAATTTTAACACATGGTATCAGTCAAATAGTTCTAATACACTTAAATGGGAATAGGAATGAGACCTTTAAGATTCTAGAAACCCTTGTATTTAAAGTTTTGGGAATATATATATATATATATATATATATATATATATATATATATATATATAGATATATATTCCCAACTTTCGGTAGTGAAAAGATGAATTAATCACAACAAATGTCAATGTAACAGATAACATCTTTGACAAAAAAAAAAAAGAAACATATATGTATATATCATTTAAAAGTGAATAGTCTACAATTAGACCAAATATCAAAAGAACTGTAACAGTGCTATCTAAAATAACAAACAAAAAAAATGGGGGAAAATCATATACTATATGGATGAAACCATTGCACAAAACATAATATTTAAGCAATAACAGAACTGAAATTCAGATGCAATTGTAAGCAAACAAAATACAGAAACACCCACAGAAAGACAAATTAGCAATAAAACAAGAACACAAGTTCAACAATAAGGCTCAAAATAGAAAAACCAATGAGCAGCAGAGAATCAGTTAACAAAATGCAACAAAAACAGTGAACAAACTGCACAATAACTACACAGAAACAAAATTGATAGACATAAAGAAAGTAAAATTAATCACCACAGTAACAAAAATTGCAAATAAGAAAACAAGAAAATTAATAGCCGTACAGAATCAATCATTTCCTTAATTTCAAAGCTATCACACAATCAATCCCTAATCAAAACAAAAGAAAACACAATTAATAAGATAAAAAAATTAAAAAAAAAAAAAGATTTACCCAGTAGGCAAATGTTCAACAAAAGTAAGCAACATTTTAAGCTTAGAACCACCTTCAGAAGCCAAACCAGCATGCATCTCAACAGCCATAGCATCAACAACTTGTCTCAATCTCCATACTGTAGTCTCACAAGATTCTTCCAACTCTCTTAATACTCCCACCACTCTTCTCCACTTCCTCCTACTCCTTACTCTTCTTCCTACAGCTACTCCGGCCACCGCACAAGTAACCACCGCCACTCCCATCGCTATTCCTACAACCACTCTTCCCATCCTCTACACTTAACCTAAACAATAGATTAAAATCTTCAACTACCAAAACGCCGCCGTTTCATCTTTAAAAACAGCTTCTCCTTTAAACTCTGTAAATGACCTATTGTTTGAAACTCAGAAAAAAGAAACTACCGGTTTTCTGTTAAGACTGTTTTTTAATATAATACTCAACCTTTTCCACCGGCGGTTAAATGACCGGAGATAATCGCCGGTGAAGTTTTTCTATTGTAGATGAACTGTTCGAGAAAGGGCCTAAAAGAGTTGTATAGATATTTTTTTTTTTAATATATATTTAAAAATTTTATTTCGTTTTTAGAGAGAGAAAGAAAGGAGGGAGTTAGAGAGAGAAAGAGAAATTGAGTTTACACTAACAAAATGATTTGCCACGCGAACTAAATGGTACTTATATATGTAACAAAATGACAGATTTACCCTTCGTTAAATTATTAAATGACTGATTTGTTGTTAAGGACTTCAAAGAGTATCTTTGATGATTTTTTACTTTATTGGTAAGATTTTGAGATTAATGCTAATTTTGACTCGTGTTTTTTCTTTTGTGTGTTGGTTTACAAAATTGCCCTTTGGGTTGTAAGATATTATAATTTTAATTTTAATTTTATTTTTATTTTTAATTTTATTTTTATTTTTATTTTTATTTTTATTTTACTATTGAATAGAGAAATCGAATCTGAATCTATCCTTTAAAAAAATATATATGTATCTACTACTATTTTTTTAGATGAATAACATGCGATAACAACTGTTATAAATCAATCGGTATATCAGAAAAGTCAAATAACAAGTAAAAACAACTTTTTACAACAGTTAAGAAGATTTTAATTATGCCACTTGCCATCAATTTAAATTTTGAATTATTTTTTTCAAATTTTGGATGATTTTATGGGGTGTGAGTGAGACTTTGGAAAAGTTGGTCACCATTGTTTTTTTTTATTTTTTAAAGGTAGGCCTTTAATTAGTTTAACTCATTGATTAAGACTTTTCCAATTGTGGGAAAAGAAGCTTAACACATGCTTAATTTTGCTTTTTAAATTTATTTACTTCGGAGACAAAAACTTTGTGTTAATTTAGTATTTGATTGTGACCTATGATCTATAACTACTCAATTTATACTAGTCTTAATTTTTTTATAATTATTTTTTTCAAACACAATATTATAATTCTTTGAATTGGTAGTTTTTTAGGTGATAATTGTTTTTATGTCAATAAGACTCATTTAATGATGGTTGTTGTAACTTATTAGTGATAATTTATTTGGCTTTTTGTGCATTTGTTAAACATACTAAATGGTGATTTAAAGAAATTATTAAATATTTTACTTATATATATATATATATATATATATATATATATATATATCAAGTTAAAGTTATATATATATAAATACTATTGCTATTAAATATTTCTTTATTTAGTATTTTTGAGGTACAATTCAATAGTGTAAATATTTAAATCTCTAGTTGAAATTCTATTTAAAAAGATATTATTGAAATAATAGCATTGGAAAAAGTTTTTAAAGAAAATTAATTTACTTCACCCAATAAATTTTGAAATTATATTTATGAGTTGGATGTAATATTTTTATAAATTATTTTAATAATATCCAACTCAAAAATATCAAGCATCATAATTTAAAATAATTTATATTATTATAATAATTTATAAAAATATTATAAGTTTTGAATTTCAATTTGTAAAACTACTTTAAATTATCATTAATTTGATAAAAATTATTTCAAAAAAAAAGAGAAATTTAAAAAAACAAAATACCTATATGCAAAGTAGCTACATGATCAAGATCAATTTTATGGTTGGCCACTAAGTTCTGATCTTAGTTAATCTTGAATATTCTCTTAAGGTAACATATTAAAATATTATTCAACTATTTGATATTACTTAATTATGTTTTAAGAAATTACTTCTTACAAGCATTGATTATGTTATAATTTGATATCATCTGATCCAGCTTTTGAAGAAAAGTCATTTAATATTGCATTCTTCTTGTTTACACCATAATTTTGGTCCGAACCCATTTGGACACCTCTCTCGGGCTAAAACAGGTCACAGCTTCGTAGTGGCCCTCTGTAGAGCATAGAGCGTGAGCTAACATTCATAATTGTCTTTCCAATTCAAGAATGACTGAAATACTCTTCTGAATAGAGTTATAATTAGAAGAGTCAAATCTCTATAAAAGGCATCTGACATCATAATGTCTATTACAGACAGCTCTGCTTAGGCGTTCAGTCTCAGCTCAATGCTGACAACCGGATAGAGGCACCTAATTGTGTATATCTCAACCTACTTGGTTGACTACCTTCAGTTTATATATTAGACCCTACCCGATCGAGATAACAGCCACTGACCTATATCTGGACAGAAGCAGTTACTTTAATATGCACCAGAAATTCTCCAAATAAGAAAGTTGATGGTCAAGCTCGACCTATATATCGAAAACCGAATGGGTCCTATTCTTTTATTTTGCTTGTACTTAGCTCGGTAAGATTCATAGAAATTGTATAAAGATAAAAAAGATTATACTTTATTTTCATTTATATATTCATTTTTTTGCATGAAAAAATCACTTAAAACAATCAAAAGACTTTAGAGACCGAGCTAATAGGATTAAAACACTTCCCAACCGATCGACATGTGTCATTCTATGGCATGACAATGTGATTTTAGTTCATTGTAATACTAGTATTCTTTTTAGCCAAATATTGTCATACTAGTAAATTTGCTATCCATTGTACAATTTACATTCCGGTATGTAGCCAAGGGCATAAAAGTAATAGCAAGTGGGTCCAAAATAGCAAAACTTAAAAATCCCAAATCAATTTGTTTTTTAGTAGTCCTCACAAGGATGAAAATTAAATAAAATTTTAAAATCAGGGAGGACTTAATTGGGATAAAAAATAAAGAAAAAGAAAAATAAAAAAGAGAATGATTCTGTTGGTATTGTAATTTTATTGTTAAGAGAGAGAAAAAAGATAATAGAGACAGACAGCTGCATTTTGTAAAGTGGCAAAAAATAGAAAATTTAAAATAAAAAAGCGATGAAACGGCGACGGTAGCTGCGTACCTTGCGTTCCGTACTTGCCAGCTGTGTCCCCGCTAATTCCAGCTGTGCTCACAAATAAAGCTACCAAACCTTCCTCTGCCACATCCCAATATTTTTTATTTTTATTTTATTTTATTTCATTTAAATATATTTCACCTTGACTTGTTATTTCCACTACCACAGTAACAAATATAAAGTAATATTATTTTTTTTTAATAACAAAGGTTTATATATTAAAAATTAACTAAAACTAAGAATTAAAATTCACCAAAAACACAGGACCAAACATGATTAGAAAATTAATACAATTATGATGCGTGTCGATTTTGATCACGCTGGGATTAAAGTGCTCTGATTGAGCTAGAATGGACCTGTACAAAAGGAAAGAATTAGTCAAGGGTGCCGGACGTTGTATCCGGCGGTAACCCTCTAACGTCCAAGTCAGTGAAATAGTTGAATCACAAATAGAATAATATATGGTTGAGAGTTTTTAGATGATAGATTTTCATTATCTTATTCAGGTTGTGGATGCATGGATTTATAGGGTGAAGAACATTGTATAAGGGAACATGTCTCGATCCTAGGTACTTTGGCAGTATACCTCTTTATGTGTCTGTGACCAAAAACACAGGACCAAACATGATTAGAAAATTAATACAATTATGATGCGTGTCGATTTTGGTCACTCTGGGATTAAAGTGCTCTGACTGAGCTAGAATGGACATGTACAAAAAGGAAGAATTGGTCAAGGGTGCCGGACGTTGTATCCGGCGGTAACCCTCTAACGTCCAAGTCAGTGAAATGGTTGAATCACAAATAGAATAATATATGGTTGAGAGTTTTTAGATGATAGGTTTTCATTATCTTATTCAGGTTGTGGATGCATGTATTTATAGGGTGAAGAACATTGTATAAGGGAACATGTCTCGATCCTAGGTACTTTGGCAGTATACCTCTTTATGTGTCCGTGACACCTGTCTATTGTCAAATCCTCGAACCTCGAGGGTCGCTAATAGACAAATCCTGTGAGGGTTTCGAGTTCGGTCTTGACTAGATGATGAAGGGTTCGGTCCGAATTCAATATTGTTATTAGGATTTAATCAAGATGATGTTGATCCGTATCAAATTAGATTTTAATTTTTAGATATTAAAGAAGAAACTTTTATTTATTTATTTTCAAAGAAGAAACTTTTAAGTTTAATAATAAAAACAAATAAGAAAATGAATCCAAATCTCAAAATGTTTGTCAAATATAGAAAACTAATACTTCTCGTGATACACTAAATCTTTTAACAAGTATCAAATAAGTAGTTTTTTTTTTAATTTAAATTTAACAAAAAAAAACAAGGATTTTGTGAATGGTGACTAATCTGAGCCGTACAATTCATGAATTCAGTTCAGTGAATTATCAAAACCGTACAATTTTGTATGTTGTTTATCAAGGAGTTGACTCGCTTAACCTCGCGCTTGCTGGCACTCGTTTTCGATTTTCAGCACGTGCGGGAAAAATAAAAATGACTAATTATTTTTTATTAATTTAGTACCATTTAGAAGAAGGCTGGCATCCACTTCAATTTTTTATTTTGTAAAATTAAATCCTTATGTATTTATTTTTATAAAAAATTAACTTTTTATAAAACTATTATATATGCTATATTTCTATAAAAATAAATAAAAGTCACATTTTATAAAAATATAAGTATATAAATTTAATTTTTATAAAAATAAAAGTACATAATCTAATTTTGCAAAATAAAAGTATGGGTAAAAAAATATAGAACAAATAAACAAAAAATTTAGTGAAATTTATTATTTAAAATTTATTATATAGTATAAGTGATACTAAACAAAACCTAGCAATTAGGGTTTATGTTATTGCATAGAATTTCTTAATTATCATTGCATAGAACAGTGAAAAATTCTAAGAAACCCTAATAATTTTCCCCCAAATAATACAGATAAATGTTTGAACTATCAGCCATCCTATTACAGTTAAGCAATTGGAATATTCCATACCTAAATTCCCATTTTATCACCATTAATAATTAAAAAAAAAATTATCATAACCATTAACTATTTTTATTAATTACTGTTATATATAAATACATGCATGCATCTTATAATTTTAAATAATGATTATTAGTTGACTTGTGGCTTGACCTATGAAAACTATCACATGGTAGCATAACAAAATTTGAATTTGAATAATATTAATATGTATATAATAATGTAATTAATATATTATTAATCTTTATAAAGTGCTCATGTGATATGTCATTAGCTTTTGTTTTTAATTTGTCTAATTGATTAATTGATTTCCCTTACTATTTGCCATCATCACTTTGATATCATGCATCTATAAGGGTCATCTATATGGAAATAAACTAATTTAAGATCAATTTAAATACTCAAAAGATAATAAAATGTTAGTAAATATAAATTTAACTATATATAAACTTGATCAACACTTTATAGTTTTTTGTCACATCCATTTTTAGATACAGTGGAGGGTCTAATAGACCACAGACTACACAATAGAAATTAGTTCATCTTCTTAACATGCGTTATATATATGAGATCACACCTAGTGTGAAGAAGATGACTCGAATCCGACATCTATTTTTTTAATTCATTCATTCTTTTATCTCTCAATTCTTCTTATAATTATTTTATATAATTTTAACATGTATTTAGGGGATAACCTTTCTTAGAGCGAGAGTGGGCCAGACCCTCTCAGATTGAAAAAAACTTATATATGTGTGTATTTTTTTTACACAAAATGTTGAAAAAATCTATATATACGTGTTTTTTTAAAATAATAATAATGATAATCAATGTGATATTTGTGTATTTTTTATTAAAATTTATATTAGATTAGACATATTAAATTACTATAGCCCCTTCCATGTCTCCCTCTAATAAGAAAACGTTCAAGATCCACTAGTACGTGTATCAATCTTAAGTTTAATGATATACAAATTGTTGAAAAATTCAATTAGGACAAATTATTATTTAATTTATGAATTTTGATTTAATTAATTTATTCTTACATTTTAAAAATTAATTATTTTATTTTAATTCTGTTAAACTATTTAGTTCCTTTTCCAATTTTAATATTTTCATTATATAAAACAACTAAAATAATTCAATATCAATAAAAATCTAAATATTAAATATGCTATGCATGTAATTTAAATTAATTATTTACAAATAAAATAAAAAATTGAAATAAGTAATATCATCAAATTATAAAATATTTATTCTTATAACACATAAATAAAATGTAAATAATTAAGAGGCGAGAAATTGTTGTTTCATAAAGTGTCCCCCTCTAGGTATGTTTAAACTAAATATTGATGGGAGCTTTCTGGTCATTTATGGGACAGCTGGGGGTAGGAGTGTTGTTCGGGACTCTTATAGGTCGTGGGTTATTGGTTTTGTTGTGAATATTGGGGGTGGTGATGTTTTAACGGTGGAACTATGGGTTGTTTGGCAAGGGTTCCTTATTGCTTGGGATAGAGGGATTCACTCGTTAGAGGTTGAAATTGACTCTAAGGTTGTTGTTAAATAGCTTTTGTGCCATGGGAAGCACTCTAATGTTGTTGATCATTATATTGAATTGTTGAGAAGAGATTGGTGTGTGATGGTGAAGCACATATATAGGGAGAGTAATTTTATTGCTAACAGGCTAACTTCTTTGGGTCTGGAGTTTGATCGTGGTCTTCATATTCTTGAGAACTGTCCAGCCACTGTTTCTCAGTTGCTGATGGACGATATAGCTGAGATCACTCATATGCCATTAGTCTCTGGATAAGTTTTATTTTCTTTTCTGTAGTGGTTGTGGCCCTCCCTCTTATATAAAAAAAACATAAATAATAATTATATATTAATTATTATTTTCGATGAGTATGCTCTGACAGTAAATAGTTAATATTTACAGTTATACGTTTTAGATTCAATTCTCATGAGATATTTGAACACCTCTCAATTCTCCTACTTAAAAAAAAAAGATTATATACTAATTATTATATAATTATAATAATTAAATAATAATTTACAGTTAAATAAATGAACAGTAAAAATAGCAAACCATTAATTAAAAGAATAATAATACATACAATCTTGTGTTATGTTCACTTACAAGTGGTTGGTTGGTAGATTCAATGGACCCATTTTATTTTATTTTATTTTTTGCTTCTAGCATTTCCTTTATTAATAAAACAATTTTATGCCGCCCCCTACATAATTAAACCTAAAAATTCCTTGCTACGTTCCTTAATTGGTCAAAAAGCTTGACCATGGCTGCTAATTATTTTATTAAACATTTTGTAAACACAAATTAATTATATTTTTCATTCTGAAATAAGTGATCATTACGTTTATTAATGATAAATTTTGATTTTTAATTATTTTTAAAATATATAAATAAAAAATTATAAAAAAAATTATGAAAATACTTTTTGAAACGAACGTGCTGATATATATTTTATATTATAATTTTAAATATTTTTTTCATAAATTTATTTTTGTATTAAAATATGAAAAATAAAATAAACACTTATTTGAGGTTGAAGAGTGTAGACAATTCAAGTCATTATCAAGCTTAGATCATAATGATGACTACAAATTGGATGAAAATGAGGTTTTGATGATGCACTGGGGAAGGGCCACATTAAAAAAAAAAAGCATGCTACATATAATATATATCTACATATATAATATGTAAAAATCTATGTATTATTATGAAATATAGTAGTTTTTAGTATCATATTTTTCTAAAACTAAAAAATATAAAACATATTAATATTTCTATGAATTAAAAGTAACATTGATGATAGTGAAGAAATATTTGAGAAATTGAAAACTAAGTTATATATATATATATATATATATATATATATATATATATATATATATATATATATATATATATATATATATATATATTTGGTGAAAAAAAATAAAATAAAAAATATTTTGATTTTAAATATTTTGTATGTGTATTGTGTGTGTGTG
>CAOJBK012071565.1:0-10183 GCA_948294925.1 Codiaeum variegatum
TGCTTGTTCAAGAACGGTCTAGAAAACCAAGTTTCTTCGAATCTCAGGTACATATAGCACATTGTTTAGAGTCAGCTCCTTACCAGAGGTCATCTTCAGAACCACCTTTCCTTGACCTTCAATGTCAGAAGTGGTAGAGTTTCCCATCTTATTTCATCTTCTTTGCTATTACTCTATCGAAATTTTCCCAGAGTTCTTCTTTTCCACAATTCTATATTCTCTTGTTAAAAATTCCAATATCACTCGTCAATGGCTCCTCCTAAGTAATAATAGCAATGACAGCAGGACAAAAAGGGAAAAACCTAGGCTAAAAAAAGATCCAGAGATGAGGAGGCCATATTCGTGGACCCTGTTGTCCGTGAAGTGGTCAAAACTGAACAAAATAAATCCAAAAGTGCCCCTCCTTCTAAGGATACCTTTACTTGTGACACCGAGTACAAGGCTCAAGTGTTGGACCTTTACTGGCAAGACGTCACCCCTCTCTTGTCCGATGAATGGAGTTTATTTCAGAGCAACAACATGAACATATTACATAAACCTCCATTTTCTTTGACCTTGCCAAAGCCTAATCAAAGGATTTATAACTCACTGCCTAAGTGGGAGCTACCCAAGGATGATGATCACTACATTGTATTTTTGGAGCAGTAGAAAAATGGACTACTTTTGTCCCTTTCCACATTTTTCATTGATTGATTCAAGAGGTTTAAATTGAACATGTTGATGGTTACCCCCAACACTATCCTAAACATGCACTACTTTGACATGTTGTGATATTCCTTGGGATGCCTTGACGTCCAAGCCTCCATGTTCTAGGTATTCTTTAAATTATCCCCTGCTTTGATACCCCTAGCATGTATATGTCCATTCATTGCAATAAGAGGGATCTTATTAGGGGAAAATCGGACAAGATGCGCCTCTAGAAGGATGCCTTTGCCATGATTCACTTTATTCTGAAAGGAAGTCATCCAGATGGAGGGTTCAGATTTCTCAAGGCTCTATAATACCCCAAAAAAAGTTTGAACTATACTCCCTTGACTGGTAAGAATAACTATTTGCACCTTAGAGCACTCATCAGATACTATGCCTGCTATGGACAGACGCAACTACTCGAGTCTAGCTTTATGACGCGACTGGATAAGTCCCCTTCTTTTGTGGAAATGCTTTAGAGTGTTTATGTTGAGTTCTCCCGTCACCTTTCTCTTTCACCCATATAGCTATGTTGCTCTAACTCTTTCTTTTCATTATACAGTTATTATTACTGACGAGGGGGATTGGGGCCAGGATGTTTTGGACAAGATCTCTACTTTCGTGTGGATCCCTCATCTCCATCAAGAAGTCCCTCTACCTATTCAGAGTTTTACTAATGGGAAGCTCAAACTGTGAAGGAAAGAAGAGGTGTTAAAGTCCCTGAGCTTTAATTCTCCGGAGAGGGCTGCCTACTGTGCCTTTTATAGTTTCATGGAGAATGAGGAGGGAAGAGAGGATAACTACTTCATCATGGAGAAAGAGGCCATTCAGGTGATGGAGTCTCCACTACCTTTTGTTTCGGATACCCTTGCTGAGGCTGCAACCAATGATGAGCACTTTGTTTTGTCTGCTCAACTGGCTAAAGTTCATTTCTCTCGAACTCTCCATTTCAAGTCTCCAAAGGTGAAAATGTCCTCAGGTAGCATTGTCAGACCATCCATCTACCCCAATTATACTACTAATGATGTGTACTTTTGTTTTAAAAGGCCCTATAAATATGATAACATTGATGAGACTATCAAATTTATATTTGAGGAATTGATTAGGGAGTATGAGATTCTTCAGGAAGACTACTTAATGACCATAAAATTTTTAGAACAAACATCCTATGGCAAGAGTGAATTCTATTGATCCATGGACTTTTTACGGGAGGGACTACTAATATATTTAGATGAAGAGTTGAGTGTCACCCGAGTTGCGGGCCTCCTTAGGACATATCAAGGATCCCTTATAAGGAGGACTCCCTAGACCACTAAGTCGAATCGTCCTTTAAGTGCGAACCTATCCCTCTGGCCCCTTTTAAAATCGAAGAGAAGCTTGAAGGGTTAACTTCCTCACTTCCTATCTTTACGACCCCTATTAATCCTAAGAAACCTTCCCAAGAGTCAGTCCCTCCTCTTGTAGTCAGGCCTTAAAAAACCCTTTTCCTTTGAAATTTAAAATATGACCCCTTGTCAGAAGAGTTTCATATTTTGCATGTCTTCTAAGATGATACTTCCTCCAACTCCTCCTCCTCAAGCTCGAGCCTAGGGGATAAGGACCCAAAGGAAGATGTTCCCATGTCAAAAAAGGCCCGTAAACCTCCTTCTTTTGAGTTTAAGGTTCTCACTCCCTTGCAAATAATATACCCTACTGTCAGGAGGGTAAAGCAGTCCGCTTCACAACCTCGTCCTTGGTTCTTAGCTCGTTGGAATAAGATGTTTGCATGATGGGAGTTACCTCCTAATAGTGATGGTATTACCTATCTTTTGAGTCTTGCTTTTTTTTTTTCATCAGTCCCTTAGTTTTCTTACTAACTTTTATAATTTTTTTTTTTGTATATATATGTCCATAATTCTAGACCTTGTTGTAAATTCGACAAATTTTATTACATTCTTTTACTTTTTCTTTATGCTTTAACTTTTTGATAGCCCAAGCTTCCTTTCTGAAAAGGAATTTTCCTTAATAAAGAATTTTACATATAAGTCTTACCTTCCTCCTTGGGGAGGGATCCTACCTTGATAGGGAATTTGGCCTTCCTCCTTGAGGAAGGACTTTTCCCTAGCAAAGGTTTTACCCTTCTTCTTAAGGAGGGACCCCACTTTGGTAGGTATTTTAACCTTCCTCCTTGGGGAAAGACTTCCCCTTAGCAAAGGTTTTACCCTCCTCCTTAGGGAGGGACCCTACCTTGATAAGAATTTTTAACCTTCCTCCTTGGGGAAGGACTTTACCTTAGCAAAGGTTTTACCCACCTCCTAAGGGAAGGACCCTGCCTTGACAGGGATTTTTAACCTTCCTTCTTAGGGAAGGACTTTATATTAGCAAAGGTTTTACTGTCCTCCTTGGGGAGAGACCCTACCTTGATAGGAATTTTTAACCATCCTCCATAAGGAAGGATTATGCTTTAGAAAAGGTTTTACCCTCCTCTTTAGGGAGGGGGTTGGGGTAGGGGAACACTACATTGATAGGGATTATATATATTATATTATTTTTTTTATCAAGCGCTTTAGGATAGTTTTGAGAGATTAAGGAACTACTTTTACTTTCTTAATTATTGATAGTACAATTTGAGATGTTGGACATTCCAAGTATGTGGGATGTCCTCATCACTTAAAGTTACAAGCTTATAAGTTGCTTTTCCTATAACTCTTGCTATCTTGAAAGGACCTTCGTATTAGGAGCCAGCTTGCCAGTGCCTTCTCTCTTGCTTGTTGCTTCAAGGCTTCTCATGACTAAATCTCCTTCAAAATTCCTAGTTTTGACCTTCTTATTGAAGTAGGAGGGTGCTTGGTTCTTATAGTCGGCCTACCTTATGAGAATATGCTCCCTCATTTATTTGATCAGATCTAAGTCAATCCGACGTAACATATCATTTGTGGTTTCCTCACAGTAGCTAATTCTTTCGCTAAGTAATCCAATGTCGACTGGGATCACTACTTCAGTGCCATATGTTTAGCTGAAGGAAGTTTCTTTTCTGGGTTCCTTTGGTGTGGTATGATAAGCCCACAGGAAATGATGAAGCTCGCTTGCCCAATTCCTACTACAACCTTCCAATCTCTTATTCAGACCCTGCAGATGGTTTGATTGGTCACCTTTGCAGGACCATTAGTCTGAGGGTGAGAGACGAAAGAAAAGTGATATTTGATATTCAGCTGAGGGAACTGTTAGAGTTATCAGAAAATAATGAAGGAGAAGAAGTGAAGAAGATAATGATCATACCTTTTCCATTGAGCATGGGGAGCCTTATATAGGACTCCTTTATACGATCTCCTCAGGGATCTGATAGTTCACAATGTTTCTTGGTAGGGAAGGCTACCATTGGATCAAAGAGTTGTACTATAGGGTGAGGTGACAGGTGCTGAATGGTCCAAAAGATGGAATATCCTATCCTAACGGCCTTCAAAAGTGCCTTTTCCTGGTTGTGTACTTATGAGGTACGCTCCTAACAAGTGTATGCCTTACCAGTACGTGCTCCCATACTATGATACTTAGACCATTGGGAACGTTTATGCTGGTGTTTCGGACCACGCCTGACCCGAGCCTTCCTACCACTCTCGATCTTCCTTGATTCGGAGGTCTCATTTGAAGGTGATCGTCTTAATCCGACCAGGCTAGGATCATTCAGTTAATTCGGGCGGTTCGTCATTCGTAGTCGAAAAGTTCTCCTAGGCCATGGGCCCTTGCTTGGTCGCAGGCCAACTATAGCTGATAGCCCAATTCTATAGACCTATTAATTTCAAATGCATTTTAAAAATTTTAATTAACATATAAAAATGAAATTCATTCAGCAATAAATTCTAAAAAGATTCAATACACTAAATTATTCAATTACAACCAAACAAAATGTAACTAAAAGCTAATATGAATTTACTATTTTAAATAAAAGGGAAAATTACAAAAAAGAGTCTTATGGTTTACTGCATTTGCAAATTTAGGGTCTATAGATTTTTTTGTAACAATTTAGGATCTATTATTCAATTTGTTAGCAAAATAGGGTTTCCACCCATTTTCACCCTATGTGACGCTAACGTGGCATCAATTTTCATCTGACATGTGTATGACACGTCAGTGCCACATCAGATAAAAATGGCGAAAACCCTATTTTGCTAATAATTTGAACCAGAAACCTAAATTGTTATAAGAAATTCCACAGACCCTAGATTGCAAATGCGTTAAACCACAAGGAATGTTTTTGTACTTTCCTCTAAATAAAATTCATATCAATCTATAATTTTAGACCATATTTAAGTATGTAAAAAATAGTTATTCACTACAAAATAAGTGAGTTAAGGGGACGATAAAAATCATCCCCTAAACTGCTTAAAATCATCTCCAAAAGTATATGGGATGACAAAAATCATCTCCACCAGTCGTCCCTTTAGCCTCCGTACCCATTTTTATAAGGAACAATTTTTAAATAGTCATCCCTAATTTTGGAGATGACATTCATCTCTGTCTTTAGGGACAAGTATTGTTCCCTCTTATTGAGGCAATTATGATCCCTAATTTTAGGAATGAAGTCGTCCCTAAACAATTGTCCCCATTTTTTAGGACAAAACTGTCCCTATTTTTAGGGACAAACCCGTCTCTATTTTTAGGACATTTCATCCCTAATTTTAGGTACGATAACAATTGTCTCCAATTTTAGTGACGAAAATAATCCCTATTTCTAAGCACTATAACAATTGTCTCCATTTTTAAAAAAAGAAAAATTGTCCCTATTTTTAAGGATGGTTTTATCCGCAATTTTTGAGACAATTATTACCCATCCATATAAATTTTTAAATATTGTCAATATTAAATCATTTTTTTTTGTTAATAAGAAATTAATAGTCCACTATTTTTATAAATAATTATGCATAACATAAAAAAATTATTCAAAGAAATTACTTTTTTTTTTTTTATTAATGATATATAGTCATAAAATCTCAAAAGTATAAAAAAAAACATAATGTAAAATTATTAAAATGTTATCATCTAATTTCTATTATAAAACAGTCTAATATTTATTCATCATTTTTCTAATAATATAAAATATAAAATAATAAACATAATAAGAAAAAATTTCAGTCTTCTTGAGTATCAATCTTCAAGTACAATTGATTGTACTGAAATCAAATATCATCTCCCTACAAATCAAAGAAAATTATGAAAAGCTATTAAACATATACAAGGCTGACATAAAAAAATCACCCTTATATATATATATATAAACAACCAATAAATACTTACCATATCATGTTCTTTAGCAGATTCAGTTTCCAGCACATAGCTGTCTTATCTTTCAGACAATTCAACATTACGTTGTTCTTACAATACAAAACGATTGTTCAATTCATCTATTTTTTTAGCAACACATTAATATCATGTTTGCTTGAGTTATACTTCATTCTTTTTGTTATTGCTTTATATTCCAATCCTTTCCTAGGAACATAGTCTAATTTCACACCAAAAACCTTTTTCAGTAAATCATCTGAGCATGAATCGAATCATCTTAAAGTGATGGTTATTTCTCAATATCTCTTATTTTTCATAAAATTTTAAAAGCAATAGATTCATTAGACAAGCAATTACAAAATCCATACAACATAAAGTTTTCATTTCACAAAAAGTAATACATATATAAATTTTCATAGACTCCATGTCATGCCACTGTTGTTTACCCTCTTAATCTGTAAATGAGTGTGTAGCCAACCAAACATCAGAAGAACATGGTAATTCTTCAACAACCTCATCCATCTACAATATCACATAAGTATTTTTAATTATATAATAAAATTCTATAACTATTATAAGAAACAAAAATATATTATATCTAAAAATAAAGTTTATGATTAATCATATTATATTCCACTTGTACAAACGAAATTGAACCAGTTGATGGTATAATATTTTAATTTTTTCTATTCTTAACATTTGTTTTACTTACCACTTGAAATATATAGTAAACACATTATATGATAATAAATTCTTTTAAATTGATAATAAAAATACTAGCTAGTTCCACATTTTAGTTTGGAATGAACAATGTAAGAGAATTTTTTTTTTGATAAATTGGTTTGAAGAGCTATTTCACCAATTCCCATTACATTTGTATAACTGGAATTACCCATATTCAATCTACCAAAATTTCCTACCTTTTACTTTGAGAAAATGTATTCTCTAGGTGTTGCATGCCATACAAAACCTGAATCAACAATCCACTCAATGCAAGAATTAGTAGCAGTATTACACTCACTATCATCAAAGGTGAGTCCAACTAGTTCCTCATCCTCAATAGAAGTCATATTTTCATCATCAGTCTTCTTTTGGTTCTTCTCATCCTTCTACTCTTTCTTAAAAGCGTTTTAATTTCTCTTTATATGATCCTCTTTTCCACAGTGATATCAATTGAAATTTCCTTTTGTCTGGGATTTGCCTCGGGATTTACCACACCTCTTAGGACCTCTACTCTTGCTTATACCCGTGTTCTCTGTGACAATAGCCTGTAAAGAATCAACACCCATGACTTTGCTTCTGGTTTCTTCATTATGCATGTTGTCTTTGACCATCTGCAAAGTCACCACACTATTAGGAGCAGAGTTACTAAGAGACACTATTAATGTTTCCAAAATTCCTAACAAAGAGCTTAAGAGAAGTAGAGCTTGCAATTCATCTTCAAGATGAATTTTCATAGTGCCAAGTTGATTCACCAAATCCTGAAAAAGTCACTCAAATGATTTGGTATAGATCGCCCATCCCTAAACTTCAAGTTCACAAGCCTTCTTATTATAGAAGCTTTATTCTGAGCATTCTTCCTCTCAAATATATGTTATAATTTTTTCCATAGTGCCTGTGCATCATTTTCACCACTAATGTGGGAAAATTCTATAGTTAACCCATTGTCAAATATTCACTATAGATTTCCTATGTGTTTTTTCCCATTCTACATCAGAAATTTTTCATGGCATTTTAGAACTCAAACTAACACGATCAAATAAGTCTTTACAATATAGATAATCTTCCATCATCGATTTCCAAATCAAATAATTATTATTTAACAAATACTATTATTCCTGATGAATTCTCTATCTCAATTCACATAATTAAATTCCCAAGGTCAATCAAACAAAAACTCAGATACCACTTGTTGCCGAAAAGTCCAAATCTAATAGTGCAAATTAAATAATCAAACACGCAAAATAATTAAATACATGACACAAAAATTTAATATGGAAAAGCCTCCAATGTGAAGGGAAAAACCATAGACAAATTTCAAAAAATCCACTATCAGAAAAGCCAGTACAATTAGTAGTTCAAGTTATCACCAAACTTGAAACCCAACAATAGTTCAAAATACCCAAATTAATCTCTAAACTAAAATCCCATAATTACAATTGCGAATCACCACTAAAGAATAATTATTCAAAGTATGGTTGAATAAACCCTCTAGCTAATCTAATAAATCATCAAGAGAAACTAAAAAGAAAAAAAAATAGTTTTTTCTTTTACTGTGAGAATTGTTCTCTCGAATTCTGGTGTTTCTCTTTAAACAAATACACTCTTGTTTATTGGAATTGTTCACAACACTTTCCTAATTGAATCCTGAAAAAGGAAATCCAATGGCCAGATAAATTTCCTTTTTAATTAAATCCTTTGTCTTCTTGGATTTGATTAAAGAGCAAAAAACAACTTCCTTTTTGGAAGATGAAAAATAATTTCCTTTGTGGAAGATTAAAAACAAATTATTTTCCTATTCAAAGTGAACCAAATTCATAATTTCTCATTTTCTTTTTAGTAATGGGCTGGATCCAATTTTATAAGCCGAACAGATATTGTCGATATTGTTTATGCAACTTTGACAAATTAAATATGATTCCAAGATATTATATGACTATAATATCTAATTGTCATATTATATTAAGATAGAATCACTCAAGTCAACAATGAAATAAGAAAACTATGCCAATTCTTGCCATGTGCGATTCAGTGAAATTACATGAAAAGATTGGAAAAATCTATTGAAACAAAATAATGACTAAGACAAAAATAAAAGAACTTAGTTCAAGTCATTTTGGTTGTTTTTTATTTGCATCACTATAGGACTCTGCACATTGTGCACCCCATTTGACCAAACAAGCTCTCCAAACACATAACCCAGCAATGTCTCACTTTTTTTAGCCTTTAATAAAACATTAAAATTTTTCTCTTCATTTTTGTTGTTAAACTCCAATGTACTTGGTTGAACCTGGACAATTATTCCTTGAGGTGCTTCAATATGAACTATATATAAGCCTGGAGTTCCCACATTTTTTAAGGTCCTAGTCAATTTTACTTTGCTTGAGAGGTTAGGGACAATAATGGCTAGTTAGTTGAAGTCAAAAAAACTAGTAATGTTCTTTGATGGGCAAGTGTATGGGCCCCTAGGAAATAAAGAAATTTGAGTTGCATTATAGTAATGAAGCATAGGAAATTCAAGTAATCTTTCGATGTTAAGTCATAAACCAAGCCTAGATCAATTGCTCGACTCGACCAGATATGGCCTGAACCATCGTTGAATGGGCTTACGATGTCAAGATTATCTGTGGTGATTGGTTGTTTTATATTACTTCTTGTTCTTGCTGAAGTACCACAAAGCATCAAGAAAATAGTTAGTGAGTTAATATGATACATATAATGTAAATTATATTTTGATTTGGACATATGGCATAATAAATTTGATATGACCCTTTTAGTATTACAACTTCGCTTTTGTTTTTTTCAATAGAGTTAGTTGTTGGAACTTATAAAAAATTACTAATAGCATGTCATTACCAGTTAAAGAAATACTAATTGGATAAATTTAACATATTGTTACTTCATTACTAGTCATAACCAATTATCACATTTTAAATTTTATACACTCTATTGTTGAATGCCAAGTTGAAAAGGGGAAAAATTACGACTTTACAAAGCATATAAGAATTTTATAAATTATTATAATAAATGAAGAAATTATGGACAAGGTAGTGTACATGTGGTTATTATTGCATACTTAATTTCGATAGGACTCCAATCAAGATGTATGCTTTGATGAGACCTGCAATGCCAGAAACATGAGGACATGACATTGAAGTCCCATATATGATATTGAAGGGAACTTGACGCTTGCCTGCAGGTAGAAAAGAAGGCCCTGATGCTTCTGTAAAGGTTACTAAAATATAGACTCCATGTGTAATGATATTAGGCTGAATTTTTAATCCAAATATCAAATAATTTACAATTTCATAAAATAATAATGATAATTGATAATGCACCTTCAAAATCTCTGGTGTGATTGCATTTGGTCCTAGAGATGAAAATGAAGCCATCATAGGAGCATCAAAATCTCCTACCTCTATAACTCCACATATATATGCTAATGGGAACCTAAACAGTGAGAAAAATATTTGGTTATGAGTTTGATTTTGAAGTCAATTTCATATATTCTAATTTCAAA
>CAOJBK012072386.1:0-10139 GCA_948294925.1 Codiaeum variegatum
TGGATGGCAAACTGCTGTTGCTTATGTAAATATTGGGAGTTTTTACCTATTCGGAATCCCATTGGGACTTATTTTGGGTTATAAGCTGGACATGGGTGTCAAGGTAAGTCTTCCACAAACAGAAGTGATCTGTTGTAAAAACATGAACCTAAAAATTTCTCTCTTCTGAGCATGAATTCAACAACACGCAGGGAATTTGGTACGGGATGCTATCAGGGACAGTGCTACAGACTTGTATTCTATTTTGGATGGTTGGTAAGACAAACTGGAACAAAGAGGTAAGATTTCATACTTTGTTCTAAATAACAGCCTATCAAATGAACAACAAATCATTTAAATCAAAACTAAGGACTTAGTTTTATTTTCTACAGGCTTCTATTGCTGAAGAGAGAATAAGGCAATGGGGAGGGCAAACGGGTCGTTCCACGGAAATTGAAGATTCGCAGAAAGAAGTACAAAGGGACAATAGTCTTATTGCTGCTACTAAAGAATAGTGATAGAATTTAAAAGCCCATAAATTATGATTTGTATAGTCAAACAACCATTTGTTATTGTTAATACAGAACAAGATTTCCCTATAAATTTTTGTCAGTGACGACTAATGAGCAAAAACTATCCATTTCTCTAACAAGAAGAAAGATAAACAAATAGGTTAAGGGTGTTTTTTTGGCAGATGTAATAAAATGTAATACAATCAACTGATTTCTAATATGCTAGAAATGCATTTGATTACCAAATATTCTAAAAATCATATAAAGAACAATTGAAACTAAATCCTCCAAATTCCATGATGAAAATGCATAAACCAATTTTATAATTCTTCATATTAGATCCATAAGAACAAGTTTCAAGCATAATTCGAGTATAAATAGCACAGAACAAAGTCATTTCCACAATTTCGTTTCAAAATATCTAAACATTATAATAAAAATTAACTTCTTAAGCAATTCAAAAACACCATTAAATCAAAATTAAGCAAAAAAAATTCTAACCTAGGCAGTGAGCACAACAGCTCCACCATTCTCCTTGATCTTCTTCTCAGCAATCTTTGAAACAAGCTTTGCCTTCACAACAATAGGTTGATTCTCAGGCAAAACACCTTTCCCCAAAACTTTAAAGTATCCAAACTGAGTAACATCGAGCAATGGCACATTATCCTTAGAAGCTTTATCTTTAACCTCTTGAGGAACCATAGACCAGAGCTTATCGATGTTAACGATTGGGCAATAAAACTTGTTACGAAGCTTGTGGAAATAGCGCATACCAACTTTCCCAAAATACCCTGGATGGTACTTGTCGAAGAGGATCCTGTGGTGGTGCATTCCTCCGGCGTTACCACGACCACCTGGATGCTTCCGGTGCTTTCCGATACGGCCATGGCCGGCGCTCACATGGCCTCTCTTCTTACGATTCTTCTTGAAACGAGTTGTCATTTTTGAGAGAGTGTGGATCTGTGAGGGTTTGAGCGGCGGAGCAGAGGGTGAGAAAAAGGAAGATTTGGGGATTTCGTGGGGTAAATTGGGGTTTGTGTGATATGGGCTTGGATAGTGGACTTGCAATACAGGACCTGTACGGCCCAGATATAAGTCTAGTCTAGGAAGCCCATTAACAGATTTCGTATTACATAAGGAATTAGAAAAGGATTTGGAATCAAATCCCGAAGTCAACGAGGAGAAATATATAATGAATGTACATATATAAAACACATAACTTCCACACTGATTAATTGCTATAAAATTCATAACTCCCACACTGGTTAATTGTCCGGTGGCAATTTTGCAGTTCTTTGCAAATTCCAGTTCGTTTTTGTCTGCTGCCTTTTTTCTCTTATTAGCTTTTTAAGTGTTCCGCACGTTACTAAAATATTCATTTTATATATAATTTAATTGAGTTAAAATATACTATTATATAATTTAATTGAATTAAAATATACTACTGTATGTAATTTAATTATCTTTAATAAAATTTAGATATAATTAATATATATAATTTTTTTAAATTTATACTAATGTAATATATCACTTAATGAAATAAACTCAATATATTTTCTATGTTCGTCAACTGAACCTCGAGATTTATATTTAAGTATTTTAGTAATACTAACATTAATTTTTCTATCAATTATTATAAATTTTAAGACATACATATTATATAAAATAACATTTATATTATATATTAAATCACTAGTCATTGACACAAAAAGTTGTCACATCTTAAACTACTAATATTTGTAATTTTTAATTAAATATAAATATAAAATTTTAAATAATAAAATTTTAAAAATATATATCTAAATAAGAAATCTATCGTATTAATTACGAAATGAATTAAATCAAGTTTAAAAGGGAAAAAATCAAACTAAATAAAAAAATTTAAAAAATAAATAATTCTAAATAAACATAAATATAAAATTTTAAGTAATAAAATTTAAAAAAATATATATCTAAATAAGAAATATATCCCATTAATTATGTAATGAATCAAATCAAATTAAAAAAAGAAAAAAAAATCAAACTAAATAAAAAAAATTTAATAATAAATAATTTTATCTTCGAGAGAAAAAAATTTTGAATTTACACTTGTTTAGCAGCAATAAATTCACAATATGAATGCAAATTAGAATGCTTCCATTTCATAAATTTGAAAAAAAAAATTCACACTTTATATTGACCAAATAATAGAAAAAGAACATTTACAATTTAAGAAAATATATTTATTTAAGATAATTAGTATTGAATCAATTCTCATATAATTATTTTCTTATTTATTATTTATTGAATTTAAAAAAAATATTTGTTAATAATTTAAATATAAAATCAATCTTATTAAATTATAAAAAGAATCAAATCAATATAAATAAAATAAAATCAAGTTAAAAATATATAAAAAATTAATTTAAATAACAAAATGATTGAATTATAAATAAGGGAATGAATCAGTTCTAAATTTATAAATTAGTTATTCTTATATAAACAAGTTACATGTTTTTCAGTATTAGAATTCTCTATTGTATTTTTTTTTTTTTTGTTCTTTTTCTTTTATTTACCTTCTGCTCAATTATTTTATTTCTATCACACTTTGATTTTTCATTGTAAAAAAATATGATTTGGTTGAAAATATTACTTCTGTTAAGGAGATATGGAATATTAAAGTTAAAGTAATTTAGTTGTAAGAAATATCAAACTTCAGTAATGATTCTACTAATAGCATTGAAATAGTTTTTCTAGATGAAAATATATATAAAATAGTCATGATAAATTATCATATGTTTTTATGGTATTAGTTTTAATTTTTTTTAATCATAATTCTTATGCATTTCACTCACTTTTATCGAATGCATCTTTTGCATAATACGAAAGAAAACAATTATATATATATAACTTTGAGCCTTTTGCACTTAGTAATTGCAGTTTAACTTTGAAACTTTTCCTAAAAAAAATTAAATATGATTTATTCAAAAATTAAATATGATTTATTCTTATACTTGCCATAAGCTCCAATCTGACGTTAAAAAAATTAAAAATTTCACATAAACAATAATTAAATTGTAGCACTCAAATAGTAATCGTCTAAAAATCAAGTTTAATCTTTTTATTTTTATTTGTTTATTTTATTTTAGAGTGGAAGAATACAAGTATGTATCAAAAGAGTTTTAATAAATAATTTTTAAAAGTTAAGTATCAAAAGAGTTTTAATAAATAATTTTTAAAAGTTATTGAAAGAGCAAAAAAATTTTATGATCACCAATTTTATTGTTAGTCATAATGGTGGTTCATTTAGAGCCACTAAAGATTAATTTAAGATTAATTTTTTGTATTCTACTTCGGTAAAAAAGTTGAACAATAATTTTATATGTGGCTATGAATTACAAATTATTCAATTTGATTAAATTCTCTCAGATGATATTGATGATTTTTATTTAATTGGTAAGTTTTAAATTTTAATTAAAATATAAAATTTTAAATTAACTTGAATATTTTTTAATATTTATATTTTTTTTCAGATGTTATTAGACAATTTATTATTATTAGAGATATAAAAGTAAATACCAACAATAATAAGAAAACTTAAATAATCATCATTTAATTATGTGATAGTAGGTGAATTCATTTGAAAATTTTTTACAATTTAAATTAATTAATTTTAATAATATTTGTTAAGATTATTTTAAAATAATTTTGGATCAGTAAAAAAATTATGGGCTGCACAATATAGGATAAATTTGTTAAATAAATGTCGTCATTTGCTAATACAGAAAGTCAAAATCCCATTATTGCTATACTTCAATTTCCTAAATTTAAATCTTGAAAAGATATATTCTATGTTTTATTATTTTTTTAATGCATCATTAATATCATTTTTCCCTTTTTGTGATAAAATTAATATCACTGATTACTCAATATTTTTTTTACTTAAAAATAATCTTAAAAAAATTGATGTTCTAACTTCTGTTATTGTGAATTTCATGGTGTTAATAGCTGAATGAAATGGAAAGAAGTCCTAAAGTAATTTGGTTTCATATCTAATTTCTTTGCAAATCTAATAATAATAATAATAATAATAATAATAATATTTAAGGCTATTTCTTATTATACATAGTCAATTTTTTAAAGAGTGTGTGGTCAATTTGGCTCATTTATAGTAAATTTTATTTGGTTGCTGATCTCAAAATCAATATTAGAATTAATCCTTATAAATGTAAAGAAATTTACTATTTCATATTTAATTATTTTTAAAATAAAATTATTATTTATTATATCAGTAAAAAAATAGAATTTGAATGTTTCAATTTTAGAATTAATTTATATATTTATTGAGATGGAATAATATAGATATGGAATATATTAATTTAAAATATTCAATTATATTAATTAAAAGGTTCTAAAAAATAAATCATTTTAAAAATAGAAGTAAATATAAAAGATGATTTAATACTTTGTTATTAAAATCGGACCAGACTGGTTGAACAGCAACCCGACCAGTAATCCGGCTCTAAATATACAAAAAAAAAAGATAGATATTGAACTAAAAAAACTGATTTGAACTGGAAAAACCGGTAAAAAATCGAAAACTGAAATGGTTTTTAATTTTTTTTAATTCTAATTCTTTAGAGGGTTTTAAAGAAATTACATAATTACCTTATCAATTTGGCAGATAAAATTTGAAATCAATAGTGAATTAATTTTGACATTTAATTTTTCTAAAAATAAATTTTGGCATAGTATTCTTTCCTTTCAAAATTAAAATTAGTGGAAAGAGATTTGATAATTATTTTTTTTTAAAGTCAAAAGATAATGTTAATTTATTTTTATTAATGTATGTAAATAATACTAAAATCTCAGATTATGATGAAATTATAATTAAATTTGAGTTTTTATTAGCTTTTAAATCAATAGTGAAAAAAACATTTTCTTTTTTTTTGAAGGAAACATTTTTTTAATAGAATAAAACTTATATTAAACATTAATTTTGACTACCCTTATAAATTTAAAATTTAATTATTTCTTTAGACCTATTAAACATATACAATTATTAAATTTTATAAAAAAATCAATACATTTAAATTTTATTTATTTTAGAATATATTATGTTATAGATAAATTATATATAGCTATAAATAAAAAAATATATAGAATTATAATATAGATAAAATTACCATATATATTTATATAAATGAACCAACCAGTTGAATTGGTCGGACCATGAACTTTTAAAATAAAAATATCAATTTATTTATTTTTAATAAGAATACTATATAATTAACATTAATTTATTCTTTTTTTTATAAAAATATTATATACTTAACATAATTTTTTAGATTCGACAACATTGTTAAACTCGATATTCTGTTCAAAACTAATGATCAATCCAAACATCAGTGAAGATGCTGATTTCAAAAATATGTATATCTATTTATTTAATTATTTTTCTTTTTAATTTTTTAACATTTTTTAATATGATATATAATAAAATGTTAATGTATTTGGTCAAAACCTATCTGTTGATTTTTTAACATTAAATGCATCCAACGGATAGCTTCTGAAATTTTAATTTGATCAAAACCTAGAGTCTAAACAATAATTTATACTTATTCACATTAGTGTTAATTTTGTTATTAAAAATATTATTAAAATATTTTTTATGTTAAAAAAATAGTAAGCCCGGAGTATCGTCTGGATTATTATATAGCTAATACTAATAATTATATATGCAATTTTATTTCATAAATAACAACAAAATTTAATTTCTATTAATATATTCAACATAATCAATATTGCAGTTTTTAGTATTTTACTTTTTATATTTCTTGCCAAACTGTTCACAACGTCTTTAATTGTTGTTATAAAAGCAACATTCAAGATCCTGCAAATATTTTTAAAAAATATAATATCATAATAAATCTTATAAAATTAAACATAATTTATATTATCATTAAGAAGTTTAGCATAAACTTCATTAATATTTTTAGTAAGTGTATATTTTCATCTAATGAATGTATGACGGTAAATTTTAATTCTATTTTTTTAAAAAAAATCTCGATCTAATTAATTAGGAAACCATATAAACTGAATTTTTCTGTCTTAAAAAAAAATCTATATATTTTTTAAAGATTCTATTATTTATTAAATAACTGAAATTTTCTTCCTCCATTAATCTGAATCACTTATTATTTCTAATCCTAATTTATTTAATTGTTTATAATCCTCTTTTTTTTTTTTTGGAAAAGGTAATAGTTTTCCCCTTTTTTTCACTATTAAAGACATAATATTTTTATAATATTTTAAAATTAAATATTTATTGCTTATTTCAATTCAAAGAAATACTAAAGGCCACTTGTGCTAATTTTGAAATACCAATGAAATATAAGAATATGCTAACACAAATAACTTTTAATTTAATACTAATAAAATATGCTATTTTTGAAAATATATAATACCTAATCCTAAACTTAAAAAAAAAAAACTCTCACTAATTAATTTTTTCTTAACCAACTCTCAATAATAATAATAATAATAATTATTATTATTATTATTATTATTAAAACTTTTCTTAATATAATACTAAAATATAGTTTTATGTAAGAGTAAACTTGACAAGCAAAAAAAAAAACTTTTTTAATATGATACTAACCCTATTTTCTAATAAAATTATTATTAATTGTGATATGGGTCAGTCTCAACCTGGTTCGGTCCCGACAACAATCTTAGATCCGGACCGAACCCTGATGCATCTAGTAAGACCGAACCCGAAGCCCTGCCAGGCTTTGTCTGCTAGCGACCCTAGGGGTTCGGGGATATGACAACAAACATGCATCACAGACCCCACGTAGAGATACACTGCCAAAATACCCAGGATCGACACATGTCCCCTTCTACAGTGCTCTTCACCCTATAAATACATGCATCCAAAACCTGAATAGGGTAAGACAAACCTATCCTCAAAAAAGCTCTCAACTACATACTGTTCCATTTGTGATTCAACCCATTCATTGACTTGAGCGTCGGAGGATTATCGCCGAACACAACGTCCGGCACCCCTAACCAGTCTTTCCTTTCTGTGCAGGTCCATTCCATCTCAACCAGAACACTTTAATCCCAGCGTGATCAAATCCAGCACGCATCATTTGGCACCGTCTGTGGGAAACGATTAGCGAAGTTTCCTTTCAAACACATTCTAAAACCTATCACAGATTCATAACTCACAATGGAACATACCCACGCCCACGAAGATGACCGCGTGGTAGAGGATAGTCCTCTTCCTCCTGCCACAAACCCAGCAGCAAACACGTCCCAAACACCACCTAACCCAAATACAGCTCTAGCCAGCATAGCTTCCTCCCTACAAAGCTTGCAGGGCCTCAAAAACCAAACTCAAGCCCCAATCCCTTCCACTCTAGTTTCACAACCCGCTCCACTTCAAGCAATGCCAGATTTGGTGACAGCCTTACAAAGCTTGATAAGCAACTTGGTTCCTTTAATCACACATCTTCAAATAGTACAGAGGACAAATCCACCAACCAGACTATACAATACCCCTCCAGCAGATCAAAGGGAAAATGTCAATATCCCAGCTGAAGTATCAGCAGCTAGACCAGCTGAGGAGAGATATCAAAATAGATCAGCACCAGCAGTGCAAATTAGAGAACCAAGAAGGGATGATAGGTGTGCAGGGCAGTATGAAGATGATAGAGAGGCAATGGCAGACATATTTGCTACCAACAGGAGAGAAGAAGCACACCCTGACAGACCCCACAGGGGTCTAGAGCTCAGACCTGAGTATGCAAGCCAGCAGGCGAACCTCAGGAGAGACGAGTATGAGGCCTCAAGTCACCAAGGGTCCAGAATGACTTTAAGAGATGAAGTCAGAAAATACGTTGAAGAGATGGCGGGACCAAAGCCAGACAGGAGGTGAGACTTCTCCTTACATCTCAAATCTCCATTTGCCAGGCACATCGAAGAATATCAAATGCCCGACAAATTCAAACAGCCTTGAATGGACAAGTATGATGGCAGCCATGACCCCAAGGCTCACGTCCTAGAATACAAACATTTGGTGGAATTGCAACCCACCAAGGACGAGGCACATAACCCAGCCGTCAGAGGCACAGTGGGAGGAGCTGCTGTGAAGTGGTATTACAGCCTGCCCGAAGGCAGTATTGACTCATTTTGGAGTATGATGAATCTATTTGTCAAAAGATTCTCTGCCTCCATACCAATACCAATCCCAACCCGAGCCATGGAGTAGGTAGAGCAGGGTTCAGATGAATCACTGAGGGATTTCATTGCCAGGGTCAATAGGGAGACGTTGAAGGTGACAGATATAGATGAGCCAAGGGCAATCGAAGCCCTATAGAAATGTACTAGCCATCAAGATTATTTCAAAGCTTTAGTCCGGAGTTTGCCCCGAACCTTGAACGAAGCAATGGCTATTGCAGAAGAGTACATTAAGCAAGATGATGCTTTAAGAGAGAGCAAGTTTTATAAGAAAAGGAAGCCAGAAGAGGAAGGCTTGTCCTAAAAGAAAGCAAAGAAAGAAGAACCACCGAGGAGTGGAGGAACCTCTTATAGGCAACATCAGCAGCATGGCTATGCTCAGCAGAGAAACACCGAACCCCAAAGAAGGGAGAGATTCAACCCCTCAAAGCTCACACCATTAAATACGAACCCAGAGGTGGTATTCGCTGCATTCCAAGATAAGAACATTTGGAGGAAGCCCACGCCTATAAGAAGAGATCCAGAGAAAAGAGATCGATCTCTGTGGTGTAAGTTCCACAACACCCATGGGCATACAACTAACAATTGCAGGTCCCTAATGGAGGAAATTGAGAGACTGGTCAAGCAAGGCTACCTCACTAACTATGTGAAGAGAAATGACAGAGTAGATCCAGCGAAACCTTCAGAGCCAGTACCAATTGAAGATGGAGTGGCTGGCGACATTTTATGCCTTACCAAGGGCCTGGAAGAAGTTCCCATGAGCAGAAAGAAGCAGAAAGAGTTGGGTAGAACCCATGAGCACTCAGAGTTTGTGTTTTTCAATGGCGCAAAACTACCTGCATCCGAATCCGCCAGCAGCTCAACTACAAAGGCCGAAGCCATCGTTATTTCCACTGTGGTGGCCAAGTTCAACGTCAGGAGGATATTTGTAGATACAGGAAGCTCAGTCAACCTCCTACAATGGGAAGCATTTGAAAAGATGGGGATTGATAGCTCATTGATTCAGCCCTTGGAGGTCCTAGTTCGGACTCTAGACAAAGCTATCATTCTAGCAGTAGGCACCATTGAATTGCCTGTAACAATAGGCCGAGCCCTAAAGGCTGTAGTAGTAATGGCCCTCTTCGTGGTGACTAAGCTGCCAATGACATACAATGTTCTATTAGGAAGGCCCTTGCTGTGGGACCTAGATTCCTCGGTTAATGTGAGAAGAGGCAGAATGATAGTCCCACTCTCAGATGGTTCGGACTTGCATATCTATGGGGATGCAACCCCTAAGATGACATTTTTAGAAGAGAAGAAGAGAAATAACTCCTTGGAAAGAAGTGTGGTAAACATGGTGGAGACATTTCCTCATGAAGCCCCAGAAGAGTCCAAGGGTGAATCCACCCAAAAGCTTGAACCCTGTCAAGTGCATATTGATGGCTG
>CAOJBK012072764.1:0-11186 GCA_948294925.1 Codiaeum variegatum
CACTATCCTTTGCACTTTAAGTAGCTCGAATATTGAAAAAACTTTGGAAAATCTTAGGGAAAGTGTAAGTTTAATTCCCTACAAAGTATTGGCTTTAGGTTTAGGAGAGCCCAAGCTAACACATCTTAGAATTTAATTGGCAGATAAATCTGTTATCTACCCTAAGGTTATAGTAGAAGATTAGTTGGTCAAGATCTGCCACTTTATCTTTCACATAGATTTCATTATACTGGAAATGAAGGATAATGTGGATAAATCACCCATTTTGGGTAGGCTTTTCTTAGCCATAGCCAGTGTCATCATTGATGGGTACGAGGGTAAGTTCTCGGATGAATCTCCCAATCAGTGATCCTACGAGTTGATGATGAACATATTGTCTTCCAACTCCCCAAAACTCATGATCACACACTCACCTTTTAAAAAATTAACTATTGTGTTGTTAGTGAAAAAGAAAATTCAAAGGATAGCTAGAATGTTATTGATAAAACTACTCTTGGCTATGTTGAAAAACAGAAAAAGGAGGAGCCAACAAACAAGGAGAAGGTGTCGAAGGAGACACCAATGGAGAAGGCTAAGCAACCCAAGAAGGTGAGCAAGAAAAAGAAAAGAAAGAAGGTAAGAAAAAGAAAGAACAAAAGCTAAAACAAGGTGATCAGGAATGGTTGCCTACAGAATTTCTTCAATTTTGCTTAAAAGTATTGAATTTAGGCATCCATGGAACCATTATAATGGCATGCTTAGGATTAGGGGAACACATGTTCCATGGTGAGAATAATGAGTTATCCAAAGTGGGGTGATGAAGTCCTACTTCATGTCCATCTGACATTAAAGAAGCATTTGGTGAGAGGAAACCCATTGAATTTAGGTTTTAATTTACTTTTTCTTTTTTTTGTTAATTTTTATAGTATTTTTCTTCTCAATGAAAGAGGTAGTATGCTTAGTAAAAGGTTTTGTAGGTGCAAGGGCTAAAAAATAAAAAGAAAGGGTGAGTGGTTCTATCCATGGGTGGTCTCACGACTCGTGGCATGAACCATGGAGTAAGAGTTAGCATTTTGTGCTAAAAATTGATTATTAGGCTCTCTACATAGGCGAGCACACGGTCCGTGTAGCAGATCGTGCAGAGTGAAATTTAGCTACTGCCCTTTTTACTACATTTGTTATGTTGTACACTAGTACAATTTGTTAATCTATTCCTTGCTAGATTGCCAACCACACATATCAAGCTATAATCCATGTAGGGACCCATGAGTGACTAATTATTACTTGGAAAATACCTATTTTAACCCTAATACTCATATGTTTTTACACCTAAAAACAACCCAACTGTCTCAGTTATGTATTTTCTGCATTCTTAACACTAAGAACACACTCCCAACTCAAAACTTTGAAAGATTCAAGGATTATTTTGCTAATTTAATATTTTCTTCTCAGTTTAACAAGTTCTTACCTTTTTCTCCTATTTTGTTTATCAAGTTCTTAGCTAAGATGATAGTAGTAATTGACATTCCTTCACTCATCTGGGTATCAGCTTAGCTGTTATTGCATCACCCCAACTAGTTAAACTAACAAATACGTACCTAATTAGTCTTCTGCATCAACATATGACACAAAATCCTCTAGTGGGCCACCATAGCTACTTAAACTAGCAAAACTAATGAGTATAAAAATGATAGCACCTTCTAAAATAGAAGCTAAACTAGGAGGAGGACCATCTCAATGAGAAGCCCGACTCTAAGATTACCTCAATATGGGGGTAGGTGTCGGACAAACTCCTTTGCCAAGTTAAGGTATACCTCTCATCACCTAAGTGGCCATAAACTCTAGATTGGAGGCATCCTAGACTATAACAACTACCTTAATGACCTCATCATCCTAGAAGCCTCAAAATTAAGGGTCATATATATCCTCATCATCAAAGGATCATCCATAGAAATGGAAGGCACTATATAGGTCTATCCATAACCTGATCACCTAAGTAGAATTCTCTGATTATGGCATAACAAAATAAGATCTGTTGCCCCATAGTCAAGATGCCTAAATTAATGGCAGGCATGTTGTTCCTAATCACACTCAAATTAAAAGGCCTAAGTCACCTAAAAAGTGAAACTAATAGTAAATAACAGAACATAATAATCAAAAGAAGAAGAATCATCTCATAACATACTATGTGCAAGGTTCAAAAGCCTCTTTATACACTAATAATGAGAAATCTCTTAAAGGCTCACACCACCAATAACTACAATAAGCATGACCTATCCGAATCAATTGGGGATCCATTGGAGTCAATGGTAGAGGAAATTGATGGGTTTTGAGTATAAGCTCAAATCTACACAATATAAGACAGACATGTCACAATTAGTCAGAGAAAAATATAAAGGTTAAATTAACCTCCTATCTAATCATAGTAGAATGTATGCCAATCCCTCACATCTTAGACATAGAGCCCATAGCTTTGTAACTAGCAACAAAAGGGGCAACGCCTCATTCAAAGGACCTAACTTATCTAGATCCTCCAATGAAGCATAAATCCTCTAATTGATGTGATCTTACTTTTTAGACTTGAAATTGTGGGTTAGAATACTAACTCTTACATGCTAATATGTAAGGAAGAGATTTTGCTTTATGTACTTCAGCAATTTCACCAACCAAGTTGTAGGGCAAATAGGATAGTCCTATGGAACATCCCAAGCATATATCTCAAGGTCTGGTAATCTCTAAGACTAACATTAAAGACTAGGAGAAGTCATCTAAAATGCATCCTCATAGTGTGGTTCCATTTAATAGGCATCAACATCATCTCGCTTATAAAAAATGGAATGTGCTGGTAGTGTATTGTTATCTCTTTGCCAAAGGTGAACAATAGGCTCTTATTAAGGGTTCAGTAAGCATCTAGAGTAGCTCATCCCATTAGAAAAGCCTCAGACATACAATTCCCTACCTCAAGAAAGCTAGTAAAGAAGGACTCAACTCTCAACATATGAGCCCTAATACCTCAATAGGTGTGCCCATGGTCTTGTGAGTCAATTTTAATAACTAAGTTTTTTATTCCTATTATTTTACTTGTCTAACATGCCATGTAGTGAAATAAATAACAAAAATCAAAAGACCAAAATTAGAAAAACATATTGTACGCTAACTTGTCCAGCTACAGTGTGTATCTCTTTTAGCCATCAGGTTAGATTGAGGTTCCATCTCTAGCACCTCACTACAATCCAACATCTTAATGTTAGTGTATAAGAACTACTATCTATTCATACCAAACTCCCAATCTAAGTTGCCTCCAACATCCTCGGATCAAGACTGAACCATAAGCTTCGAGCCTTAGAGGAGCCTTCTAAGCCCCGCATACACCCATTGGGCATGGTAGGTCCCTTGCAAGTCCTGCTACCACCAGTGACCATCATAGGGACTGTATGGTTACTATAAAAGTATTGTACAATTTTGGCCCTATTTCACTATAAATAAAACCATCCTTGAACATTTTTTTAACACAACTTCCCATTGATGAATCATGGTCATACTCATTTAAGTGTTCTCTAATATCAAAAACTAGCCTTTGTTGTGATAAAACTCTCTCTCTCTCTCACACACACACACACACACACATACACATACACACACACACACACACAAACACACACACACATATTAATTACTTTAGCATACTTATATCTCTTATCTTTTGGTGACACATAGTGGAGATGTGAACAACTTTCTGGAAACCTTATGATCTACTCATCCCCAAAGCCGAAGCCTAAGGTATAGTGTTCGATCCCAAAATCTTATTTAGGGTTATGCTATTTTGGTTAGTTGGTTACAATTAGCTTCTGAACTATTAAACTTTTTTCTACACTCACCTTCATAACAAAGAAGAACTACATGGGGTTTTATTCCCATTAAAAGGGATACGCAGGTGTTCTCGTACTGTTAAGAGCATCAACTTCAAAACTTTTTTTATTTTTATTTTCTCCTTATTCATTAATTTAATTATTTTATTATATTTGTATAATTTTTGTTATTAATAACCTTTTTTTGTGTAGTTTTACTACTTCTTTTATTTGAGTTATTGTAATATTATTATAAGGGATTGTGTGCCTCTTCTTATAGTCTTGTGGTTAGAGGGAGGATCCCTTCATTGTTAATGACTTTATCTTGTATTTATTATTTTATATAATATCATGCATCATTATATTATCCATGCATTATGATTATATTGGCTATATACTATTTTTGCATCATCTTTGTTCTTATAATGCATATATGAAATCATTCCTTTTCAACCTAGTTTTACCGTGTTAAGATCTAAGGTGTTAAGAAAACCATTTTTCTTGAACAATGTTTTATCAATTTATAAGTCACTAAATCCATATTTTAGTTCGAGACGAGTACCTTTTTCATTAGCATGAAAATATTTTATGGAGTCATATTATGGGTTTCCCTAGTCAAACCTTGAAATGAAATATTTTCTAGATTTATTAAATGGTGACTCATATGATCACACTTGTACTAAATAAACCCATAGGGGTTCAACCTACATGAGACTCATCCCACATGATCAAGTGTTGTCCCTCTATATTTTAATGATACCAAAATCATAGTTTAGTTAATTCAAGATTGTTTAGTATAATACATGCATAACTAGAAAATATCAAGTATGCATATTGGTTTTACAAGTATATATAATTGAATTTTATCTTTACTTGTGAAACTAATGTGCTATTTTGAGAGTTAGGCTTGGAATCTTATTTTTTTTTCCATACATTCAAAGCTAAGTTGCAATATGGAATTATAGGAAGACACCATATAAAGTTAAAAAGAGGTCAAGGTGTTTGTCAAGTAGTTAAAGACGTTGTTTGAAGATTTGAAAAATCTTCAAGATGCTGTATGGAGCAAGGCAAGACACCGTCTACAACAATGCGAAGACATTGTACAAAGTCACAATAGCATTTTTCCATTTTCCACTATAGATCCAAGACATCGTGTACATAATTTTAGAAGATGCAAGATGCCATATGGGGATGTTAATGTCAATAAACTCAAATTTCACCTACCACAAGACGTCGTGTGCATCACTTGTCTAAAAATTTTTAGAACATTAAGGAATAATGTCATTGTACTTTCTAGCCATTGAAAGCCTTGAAATGACATCTTTGAAGCTTTGTATATATTCAAAAATGTCTCATAAGATACATAAGTGATAAAAGACCATTCAAAATAAAATTTTTAGCCTAATTTTCATAAGCTTCATTGTATATTCTTCATACTCTTTTTTTTTTCAAGAATAGAAACTTAAAACTTATTGCTCTTAGCTCTTGAAAAATCATTTCCTAGGACACCATAGTTTACATTCTTAGCCTAGTTTCTATATTGTAAAATAAGTCTTGTTAACTTTTGTTCATCTTTGTAAACAAAGAGCTTGTAATGTGTGGAGTGAAGCTTCAGTTGTAAAAGTGAAATCTTATACAACTAAAAACTTGGAGGCTTTATTTGTGGAGATTATGGAACCTCAATTAGGGTTTGATTGAGTGAGTGGACAAAGGAGGAAGTTAACTCTGAATCACTATAAAACTACTGAGTCAATTCTTTTTCCTATCTCTTTATCTTTTATATGCTTTATTTTTCTTTATACTTGTGCTGAAAACATATTTTTGTAGGCTAGTTTAAGGGTTCTTTGGTTTTTGTTGTTCATTCATCATATTTAATTGCTTGACTTCCTTATATAAAGGCATTAGAACCATTTGCAATCAAACTTGTTAATTTGTAACATGTATTTACTACTAATTCACTCCTCTTTTGGTGTCTATTGTCAAGACAACATTAAGATCAGTCCAGCCTTCGAGGTTAGTTTTCTTAAGCTTACCCATTAAGGGGCGATGACCATAGTTCACAAAGTGAGGCCTCACACCTACCCCATGACTTTCCTTTAGAAATAGACTTTTGCTTAGTAATAGGTGCTTTAAATTCTGATGGCTTTTTTATTCCTCTAACAATCATAAGCCACCTATAGAGGAATAAATCTGAAAAAAAGTTAAGCATACTCTCATACCACATTAGTCTATAATTGCTTGGCTTTGTTTTTAATAAGGATAGCTTAAGGAAATTTTTCAGTGAGATCAACCTTAATTAACATTCTCGTATAGTGGCAAAAATCCCAATTAAGAGTACCTTTTTCAATTCTTTTAAGGATCATAATTCCTTTAGTTGTGTCTCTTATAATATTACCATGGGAGAGTAGAGTTTAACCCATATCAGAGATATTGAAGTCTTTTGGGCATCGACATCAAAGTCTAGTACCCATGCTTGGAGGCAAAATAATCCAAGCTTAAAGGAAACAAAACCATGACCCCAAATGAACCTCCTTATAAAAAAAATCTAAAAATAGTCTTTCTCTAGAGAGATTGATCACCATGATTCATGAAAGTCCTGGATTCTATTCTAAGTCTCTTTTAGGTTAATTATCTTCCAAAATTTATCACCTTTATTCATTCCGACCAATCAAAGATGGTGCACATATTTTAACTCTTTTGTCATAAGCTACTTAGTAATCTTAATATATACATACATATCTTCACATATCTATTATAGTTGCATCTGAGATAGCCATAGTGGCTACTGGGGAAGCCACAATCTGAGAATAATTATAGGCCTCTAGAAAAGTTGTATTAGAACCAAACCATTAACACAATCTTAATATAGAAACATTGTATGGTCAGTAATAAATCTTTGGAGAAGATGGTAGGCCTTGAACATTACAAATCATGCTTTAGTAGTCCTTACAAAATGAGAACACTACCCTTCCAAACCCCACCAAAACCTCCCTCTTACCACCGTTTCTGACCCCTGAACATCCAACCAAACTAATCACCCTCCACTAACTTACACCATCAGAGGCATATCGAAACTGGATGAAAGAGAAACCTCATATCCTTATATATAGACAACCTGAGCCTAGGAATTCAACCCAATGATCTACTCCCTTTACTCAACCAGTTTAGTACAGTCTTTGATGTTTACATCCCAAAGAAGTTGAGGAGAAGTTTTAGCATGAAATGTGGATTCACTCATTATAAGAAAAGCACTGAAGAAAAAATGACAGCAGAAAAGCTTAATGGTGCTTTGGTTGATGGATATTTTATAAAAGTTCAACTAGTTGATAATCAAGGATCCTATCCCAACACCCTACAAAGAAAGATGCTCCCAAACATGATAGAAAATTTGCAAATGAAGTTAAGAACAACGCCCCAGTAAAGAACATAGAAAATAAGGGATTTATTGGTTTATAATGCATGTTTAAAGAAGTAGACTCTAAATGGCTCTATTTTTCCATTGTTTCTCAACTCAATAGTGTCAAAGACATTCCAACATTTTGGAATATCCTAGTTGAACACCAAGTTATGAATATTAGAGGTGAGAGCATCCTTTTTGTCTTTGATGGAAAAGGGGAAATGGAGAACTTCCTCAAGGATGGGGAGAACTGGCTCAACTCCTATTTTGATTTAATGAAGAAATGGGAACGAATGATTGCCCCAATGAAATATTATTATGGCTTCGTGTGGACTTATTTCTTTTACAAATATGGGGAGATGACTTCTTCAGCTTATTGACAACTAAATGGCGTAAATATATTACTGAAAACCCATTAACAATGGAGAAATTCTATCTTGAGGCAACCATATTTCTCATCACATCCCTACTAAGAAACTTAATTACAGAAGTTGTGAACATTAAAATTGACAAGATGGAAGCTTCGATCAAGGTTACTAAGGAATTAAGCATTCTAGATTGTGATCCATATTTTTAATATTTCAGTCAATCCTCTATTGGTACCCCACTATTCAACTGTGATGAATCAAATACCATATGAATCCCTTCCTCCCTCGCTTCGATCCTGTAATCTACTTGATTTTGTAGAAACCTTCACTAATAATCATCGATCACTGCTGGCAAATGACGGTGATGATTCAAATAAAAAAATTGTCTAAAACTCAATAGGCAATTCCCTAGAAATAACTTCCATGAATTAATTGTCATCCCATCCAATTCCTAAAACATTTCCTGCCAACCAACCTTCTCCTATTAACCTCTCATTCCTTAACTCCCTAAAATGATAGATCCTTATGACATTTTATGTAAATGCACCTCATGACTCAAATTCGGTGTGCTTTACTACTTATCTTATTACAAAATCCCCCCTAAAATGGTGAGTTTTGAACCTAACTTAATAACCTTCCCTTATTTATTTTATCCATCCAGAAGCTCTCCCTCACTCACCACAACCCTGAATTTTGGGCCATAGTCCAGTATACATAAGCTCAGCTCACCTGTCATATTCCACCACCAACCAAATTAGTGTCGCCCCTACGAGGACCTCCAGTTCAGAGTTCCCTTTCATTGCATATAAAAAAAAGGTGGATAAATTCAACCCACTTACCTACACCAATGCTAAATCCCAAATACTCCTCTCTTTTTGCAAACGAAAATCCAAATCTAAGGACAGAAAGCCTATTAGTAAGAAACCTAAATCACCCCCTACCCTAAAATTTGACCAAAACCCCATACCTTTGGATAACTTAGTCTTTGATGATAAAATAGTCAATAGGAATCAGATTATAATCTCTCTATCTAATGATATCCCATCACCCTCCCCTAAAATGAATCCTATGATAGCTGAAACAGATTCCATCGGGAATGTGGGTACCAAATTTGGAACTTTTATAGGAAAGGATGGGCTTTAAATTTCCCCAAAATGACCGAGATAATATAGAATGAAAAATATATTATTAAGCTCAATATCCTTCAATGAAGATGATGTGATGGAATGTTAGAGGGATGAGGGCTTTACCTAAGTGTAAAGCCATAAAGAAATTAATCTTTTCTCTACATTTGGTGTTTATTTCCCTTTTTGAAACAAAACTCCCCTTAATGGACAGTAAGGTCACTAGTTTTTGGGGCAATAGTAAGGTTAATTTGGAGTACACTGAAGTGCACAATTCTTTTGAAGGTATTATTATTTCTTTGGTCTATTACCATGTCACATGTAATAAGTGCAAACGTGGCTTCAACTAGATTAGGTTGATTTGTAAGTGGAATAAGTCCTTCAATTGTATGATTGTTGTTATTTATGGACCATCCTTGGAATCTAATTGAATAAAAGTGTAAGTTGAATTGATTGCCTTCAAATTTGTATGTAATGTTCCATGGCTTTTGATTGGTGACTTTAATGAAGTTCTTAAGGAGGAAGGCAAGAGTTCTAAGGTATTTTGGAAATTAGAGTCTTTGGCTTTTCAAAATCTAACAGAGGTTACTTGACTAATTGAACTCTCTTTCAATGGTTAGAAATATACTTGGTCTAATTCCTTATGCTCAAGCGGAATTCATTGTTTCTTCTTTAATTCGGGATGGAATTTATCTTTTCTCGAACTTACTCTAAAGGGGTTGAACATAAGCTTTTCGTATCACTATCCATTGTTATTGGAAGCAAAGACCATTAATTAGGGACTAAGGCTCTTCAAGGCCACACATTCACCCAGTGGGCACCGTAGGTCCCTTGCAAGTCTTGCTTCCAGCGAGCATCGTAGGCACTGTATGGTTACTACAACATTTTTAGAAACTTTTTAACCCTATTTCACTACAAATACAACCCTCCTTGCACATTATTCTAAGATAACTTCGCACTAATGAATCATAGTCATATTTGTTTAAGTGTTCTCTCATCTCAAAACTTAGTCTTTATTGTGATCAAACACACACACACACACACATACACACACACACACTTTCTCTCTCTCGCTTGCTCATGCGTGCGCATGCGCATTAATTACTTTGCATACTAATCTCTCTTTTCTTTTAGTGAGGCATACAGGAGATGCAAACAACTTTCCAAAAACCTTCTGATCCACCCATCCCCAAGAGTTGAGGACCTAAGGTATAATGTTTGTTCCTAAAATCTTATTTGGGGTTATGCTATTTTACTTAATTGGTTACAATTAGCTATTGAACTTTTAAACTTTTTTCTACACTCACCTTCATAACAAAGAGGAACTATATGGGGTTTTAATTCCCATTAAAAGGAATATGCGAGTATGCTCGTACTATTAAGAGCATCAACTTCAAAACCTTTATATTTCTATTTTCCTTTTATGCATTATTTTGATTCTTTTATTATATTAGTATATTGTTGTTATTATTAACCTTTTATGTGTACTTTTATTACTTCTTTTATTTGGGTAGTTGTAGTATTATTACAAGGGATTGTGTGCCTCTCCTCACACCCTTGTGGTTAGAGGGAGGATCCCTTCATTTTTAATGACTTTACCTTGTATTTATTATTTTATATATTATTATACATTCTTATATTATCCATGCATCATGATTATATTAGCTATATACTATTCTTGCATCATTTTTGTTCTTATACATGCATACATGACATCATTCCTTTTCAACCTAGTTCATACCATGTTAAAAGCTAAGGTATTAAGAAATCCATTTTTCTTGAATAATGTTTTATCTATTTACGAGTCTCGAAATCCATCTTTCAGTTTAAGATGAGTAGCTTTTTCATTGACACAACCTTGAAATTAAATATTTTCTACACTTATTAAGTGGTGACTCATATTCACACACTTGTACTAAATGAACCCATGGGGGTTCAACCTACATGAGAATTGTTCTACATGATCAAATGTTGTCCCTCAATATTTTGATGATAGCAAAATCATAGTTGATAGCAAAATCATAATTTAGTTAATCCATGATTATTTAGTATAATATACGCATAACAAGGAAATATCAAGTATGAAATTTGGTTTTACAAGTATATACAATTGAATATTATCTTTACGTGTGAAACTATTGTTATTTTGAGAGTTAGGCATGAAATCTTAATTTTTTTCCCACCCATTCAAAGCCAATATGCAGTATGGAATTGTACAAAGACACTGTGTAAAGTTAAAAAGAGGTCAAGGTGTTTATTAAGTAGTTAAAGACGCCATTAAAAGATTTGAAAAATCTTTAAGACATCATATGGATCAAGGTAAGACACCATATGCAACAATGCCAAAACATCGTACAAAGTCTCAATAACATTTTGTCATTTTCCACTACAGAGCCAAAAAACCATGTCCATAATTTCAAAATATGAAAGATGCCATATGGGAATGTTGACGTCAATAAATTCAAATGTC
>CAOJBK012073137.1:0-10272 GCA_948294925.1 Codiaeum variegatum
CCCAGCAGGAGATCAAGGAGTGAATGTCAACATCCTAGTTGAAGTATCAGTAGCCAGGCCGACTGAGAAGAGAAACCCACACAGATCCGCACCAGTAGTTCCAATCAGGGAACCAAGGAGAGATGATAGGGGTGCAGGACAACATGAAGATGACAAAGAGGCAGTAGGGGACAAATTTGTTGCCAATAGAAAGGAGGAAGTGCACTAGAATAGGTCTCATAGGGGATCAGAACATCCAAAACCCAGGAGGGATGACCAGGAGGCTTCAAGCCATCATGGGTCTAAAATGACCCTAAGAGATGAAGTTCGGAGATATGTTGAAGAGATGGCAGGACCAAAGTTATACAGGAGGAGAGATTTCTCCCTGCATCTCAAATCTCCATTTGCCAGGCACATTGAGAGTTCCAGATGCCTGACAAATTCAAACAGCCCTGGATGGACAAGTATGATGGTAGTCAGGATCCTAAGGCTAACGTCTTAGAATACAAGCATTTGGTGGGGCTGCAAACCACCAGGGACAAGGCACTTTGCCGAGCCTTCAGGGGCACACCAGGAGGGGCTGCTGTGAAGTGGTATGATAGCTTACCCGAGGGAAGCATAGACTTATTTTGGAGCCTGATGAATCTATTTGTTAAAAGGTTCTCAGCCTCCATCCCTATACCAACACCAACCTGAGCCTTGGAGAAAATAGAGCAGGGTTCGGATGAGTCATTAAGAGACTTCATTGCTAGGTCCAACAGAGAGACATTGAAGGTGATTGACATAGATGAACTGAGGGAAATCGAAGCCCTCCAGAAGTGCACTAGCCACCAAGACTATTTCAAAGCTTTAGTCTGGAGTTCGCCTCGAACCTTGAATGAAGCAATGGCTATTGCAAAGGAGTACATCAAACAGGATAATGCTTTCAGGGAGAGCATGTTCTATAGGAAGAGGAAGCCAGAAGAGATAAGCTCGTCCTAAAGGAAAGTAAGGAAAGAAGGGCTGCCACCAAGGGGAGGAGGAACCCCTAACAAGCAAAATCAGCAGTAAGGGTATGCCCAACAAAGAAATACCAAACCTCCAAGAAGGGAGAGATTCGACCCCTCCAAGCTCACACCATTAAATGCGAACCCAGAAGTGGTATTCTCAGCGTTCCAAGATAAGAACATATGGAAGAAGCCTAGGCCCATTATGAGAGATCCAGACAAGAGAGACCGATATCTATGGTGTAAATTTCACAACACCCATAGGTATACAACTGACACTTGCAGGTCCCTCATGGAAGAAATTGAAAGGCTGATCAAGTAGGGCTACCTCATTAACTATGTGAAAAAGAATGACAGAGCCGCGTCAACAAATCCTCCAGAACCAATGCCAATCGAAGATGGAGTGGCAGGTGACATCTTATGCCTCACAGAAGGCCCAGAAGAAATTCCCTTAAGCCAAAGGAAGCAGAAAGAGCTGGCCCGAGTCCACGAGCCTTCAGAATTTGTGTTCTTTAATGGCACCATGTAGCTTGCATCCGGGTCAGCCAGCCGAGCCACTACCAAGGCCGAAGCCATAGTAATCTCTGTAGTGGTGGCCAAGTTCAATGTTAGGAGGATCTTTATAGATACAAGAAGCTCAGTAAACCTCCTGCAATGGGATGCATTTGTGTAGATGGGGATTGATAGCTCAATGATTCAGCCTCTGGAGGCACCAGTCTGAACCCTTGACAAAGCTATCATCCCAGTGGTAGGCACTATAGAATTGCCTGTGACAGTGGGCCGAGCCCCGAAGGCTGTAGCAGTAATGGAAATCTTTGTGGTGACGAAGCTGCCTATGGCATATAATGTATAGATGGGAAGGCCCTTCCTGTGGGACCTAGACACCTCAGTCAGTGTCATAAGAGGCAGAATGATAGTTCCTCTCCTAGATGGCTCAGATTTACACAGCTATGGTGATACAACCCCTAAGATGATGCTCACAATGGAGAAGAAGAGGAAAGCCATCTCTTTGGAGATTAGTGAGGTGAATATGGTGGAGACATTTCCTCACGAAACCCCAGCCGAATCCAAGGGCGAATCTGCCCAGAAGCTTGAACCTTGCATGGTCCATAATGACGGTCCAGCCCTCCAGATTAACTCTGCATTAAGTTTGGAAGAGAAAGAGAAAGGACATGCATTCTTGGCTAATAACACAACAACATTTGCCTGAACTTCCATTGATATGCCAGGTATCAGCCTAGAGGTTATCACCCACAAGCTGCATGTAGACCTTGCTTACCGGCATGTCAAACAAAGAAAAGATGCTTTGGGCCTGAGAGGCAAGCCATAATTGATGAAGAAGTGGAGAAATTACTTGTAACTGGGTTCATCAGAGAAGTACAGTTCCCCAACTGGTTGGCCAATGTGGTGATAGTCAAGAAAGCAAATGGAGGCCACAGAATGTGCGTGGATTTCACCAATCTCAACAAGGCATGCCCAAAGGTTGCCTATGATCTACAAGATGGTAGATTCCACAGCCTATTTTAACTATTTCTCCCTGCTTGATACAAAGCAAGGCTACCACCAAATAAGAATGGATGAAGACGATGAAGAGAAGACTTCGTTCATAACAGAAAAGGGAACTTACTGCTATGTGTCCATGCCTTTTGGACTTAAGAATGCTGGAGCCACATATCAAAGGATCGTTAACCACATATTCAAATAGCAGATTGGGAAGAACCTTGAAGCTTATATGGATGACATGGTGGTGAAAAGCATGAGCTTTCAACAACACATGCAGGACCTCAAAGAAGTATTCGAGGTGATGAATGCCTATGGAATGAAGCTAAATCCAGAGAAATGTGCCTTCTTCATCAATGGAGGGAAATTCCTAGGTTATCAAGTCAGTGCCAAGGGGATCGAGCAGAACCTTGACAAGGTCCAAGCCATCCTAGACATGAACCCTCCCAGATCTGTCAAAGAAGTTTAGAAGCTGACAGGGAGGCTAGTGGCCCTCAACAGATTTATGTCAAAGTCTGGGGAGAAATACCTCCCATTTTTCAAAAAGCTCAGAAAAAGTGTCACCTTTGAATGGACTCCAGACTGCCAGTAGGCCATGGACAATTTGAAGGCCTTCCTTGCATCAGAACAGGTCCTGAGTAGACCCGTCAAAGGTGAAGAGCTTCTGGTGTATCTGTCAGCCTCGCAGCATGCAGTTAGCTTAGTGCTGATAAGGGAAGAGGCCAATGTCCTTAAATCGGTGTACTATTTCAGTAGGGTACTCTATGAGGTAGAATTGAATTAAAGCCTGCATGAGAAGCTGGTGTATGCTCTAGTCCTTTCCTGCAGAAAGTATAAAGTCTACTTAGAGGAGCACCAGGGGGTGGTAGTCACTGACAAGCCCTTACAAAAGATACTACATAAGCTCGAACTCTCAGGAAGGCTACTAGGTTGGGCTGTAGAATTGGAAGGATATGGCCTAAAATATAAGCCTTTCAAGGCCATCAAAGCACAAGCAATGGCAGATTTCATTTCAGAAGACTCGTTTCCAATTGAGGAACCACCAGGTAGCGAACCCGAAAAGCAGTCTGAAACCTCAAAGGTGCAATGGGAGCTGTTTGTTGATGGGGCAAGTGGTAAAGAAGCTAGTGGAGTGAGGATAGTCCTGAAAAATGAAGAGGGTTTCCTCCTTGAATTCACCCTGAAGCTAGACTTCCCAACAACCAACAACATAGCCGAATATGAAGCTCTCCTTCAAGGCTTTTATGTTGCTGAACTCTTGCATATGGAAGCACTGCACATCTGTAGCGATTCACAGCTTGTATTGGGTCATGTTGAGGGTTTATACCGAGCTCGTCACCCAAATATGGTCAAGTACCTAGAAAAAACAGACTCGTAATTGAAGAAGATGAAGGAAAGGGGGGCAGAAATTGAGTTCAAAAAAGTCCCAAGAGCAGCAAACACCAGAGCAGATAGTCTGAACAAGCTAGTTGCAGCTCATCCCATGGATATTCCCAGCAGAGTTTTTCTAGGGGCCCTGGCTCGCCCCTCCACAGAAGTTGTCGATGCTATCATGAACTTCGAAACCGAACCCTGCTGGATGGACCCAATCATGGGCTACCTAGAAAAGGGTGAACTCCTAGCCAATCCAAAGCTTGTAAAGAAGATCAAGTGGAGGAACACAAACTTCTCACCACATGATGGTGTCCTGTACCAGTGAGCCTTCTCTCTACCCTGGCTCAGGTGCCTCACTCCCAGCGAAGCTGAATATGTCCTCAGGGAAATACATGAAAGTGCCTATGGAATGCACATTGGGGGGAAGATGTTAGCAGCTAAGGCTATTAGACAGGGCTACTACTGGCCCACCATGAAAATAGATGCAATGAGCCTAGTCAGAAGATACCAAGTGTGCCAGAAGTTCACCAACTTGTGCAAAGTTCCCACCGCTGAACAAGTGCCCATATATGACTCATGGCTGTTCGCCACATGGGGGATGGACATAGTGAGACCACTCCCCACCACCACAGGTCAAAAGAAATTTCTCTTGGTAGCAGTCGAGTACTTCACCAAATGGGTAGAAGCCGAAGCCCTTGCAACCATCACTGCAGAGAATGTGATGAAGTTACTTTGGAAGAACATTATTTGCAGATTTGGTGTACCACACCAGATAATTAGTGACAATGGGAAACAATTTGACAATGCCAAGATGAGGGACTTATGCACAGGATTCAACATCAAGCAACACTTGTCTTTAGTGTCCCATCCCTTATCAAATGGGCAGATGGAAGTAACCAATAGAATCATTGTCCAAGGCTTGAAGAGAAGACTAGAAGATTGTGGGCGAAACTGGGGTGAACAATTATGCCATGTTCTACGGGCTTACAGAACAATGCCTAGGGAATCAACAGGCGAAATGCCCTTTACCCTCACATTTGGCACCGAGGCCGTCCTTCCAGTAGACATTGGGAAGCCCAGTGGTAGGGTGTACTTTTGTGATGAAGAGAATAATGAAGAACGGAGGAGAATTGACTTAGACCTCCTGGACGAGCTCAGAGAAAGAGTGTCCATCAAGGTAGCAGCCTATAAGAATAGGGTAGCCAAGTATTTCAACCGAAGGGTCAAGAATAGACAGTTTAAAGCTAGAGATCTGGTTATGCGAAGCCTTGAGGCCACAGGCAAGCGCAAAGGCAAGGGAAAGCTGGCACCCAACTAGGAAGGCCCCTTCCGGGTAGTACAAGCTATTGCCCCAGCAGCCTACAAGCTACAGACCATGGAGGGTAGGGAAGTCCCTCACACCTGGAATATACAACACTTAAAACTGTATTTTTCATGAATAAAAGCAAAAATATATGTTCATGAATACATACCTTCTACTAATTTAAATTGCTTTTGAGTATGGCAAAATTATAAGCCCAGCTTGACTGGAAAAAGACCCTCCCACGGGGGGCACAACGAAGCCCATTGTACTGGCAAAAGACCCTCCCATGGGGGGCACCAAGTCCTCTATGAGATGAGGCATTAAGCCTATCTTGACTGGCTAAAGACCCTCCAAGGGGGCAGTGTCTCTATGAGATGAGGTACTAAGTCCTCTATGAGATGAGGTATTAAGCCCAGCTTGACTGGCCAAAGACCCTCCAAGGGGGGTATGGAAAAGCCTAGACTCAATAAACAACTAAGCCTAAAAAGTGCCAAGGTAATATTGCAGGTATCCTAAAAACATCAAGGAACATATAAACAATACCGAAGCCTAAAGGTAGCTATGAAGCAATAATCAACAAGCACATAGGAAAAACTATAATCAGCTTAAGACCAGCCTGACTGGCCAAAGACCCTCTAAGGGGGCACCTAAGACCAGTATTGATTGGCAAGCAAGACAAGTGGTGGCTGATACACATCTCAAACATCACTTCAAAAAAAAAAGGTAAAAAGGGGGTAATTGTACACTAAAAAAAGCCTCAAGCTTCGAACAGACATGACAAGAAATTTTAATAAAGCAAAAAGCACAATGGCAAGCTTAAAGTAAAGCGAAGCAACAATGGAAAAAGTAAGTTCATTTTATTGATAAAAAATTAACTTACAAAAATTCTATTAAAAATACAGGTACACGAACCAAAGAATATGAAGCTACAATATTTACAAATAAAATAAAAATTTTACAAGTGAAGAAAAAGAAAAAAAAAAGCTATACAGAGAGCCTAGCCCTAAGAAGGAGGGGGTTGGGAGGAACTAGCCCCAGGGTGGGATAACTCGAGCAACCTGGCAATGGAGAGCTGATCTTCATTTGTTAGCGAGGGGATGCCGGATGAGCCTCAGAAGACTTGTCATAAGAGGGAGGTACTTTGTTAAGGAAGGTTAGATCTAGATCCGCCATGCTATCCACATACTCTGAGAGGTCGATGGCAGGGGCACTAGCTACATCAATCAGACCAAAATGAGCCTTCGCCTCAGGAAACTTCTCAAAGACCAAAGCTAAGGCCTTGTTATAGTATTGGGTATCCCTCTAGACCACCTCAACATTGTGCCAACAGTTGAAGAAGCGAGACTCAGCGAAGTGGCAAACCTCCTGCTTCAGCATATTAGGCAACTTCTTAATTAAAGCATCCACCTTCTTCATGTAGATGTCTACCACTTGACTGGAATTGTGAGCCTTATGCGAAGATCACTCCCATAGGCTCTCCAGGACAGAGTTATCAGCTTGCAAGCCTACAACCTGATCGTTTAAGAAGGTGTTGACATCAATCAGATCTTCTTTGTCCTTCTCCAACTTGGAAAGGATAACTACCGAGGCCTCCCTCTCAGCTTGTAGGACCTCTTCCTTCTCTCGAAGCTCCTGGACCTTTTCTTGAACTTACCGGTCCTTCTGCTGAAGCTGCTCCTCCTTCTCATGAAGCTGCCTCTCCAGAGCTTTAGTCGAAGCCTTGCCCTCTTCCAGCTCTTGTAACAACCTATCGACATGGTCTGTTATCTCCTGAGAAGTACAAAAAAGCAAGGTTATAAAAATAAATAACAAAATATATATGCATAAATTAAAAAATCATGTAGGTGAACAGTTTACCTTGATGTACTGGGGTAATTATTGCCTGGATAGGACCAAGCTTGGTATCCCTGATGACCCAGCCTCCACGGCCAAGTCATCCCTTGTTGGCTGGTCAGAAGGAAAATCCAGCCCCAGGTTCCCCCCCATAGGCTGAGAGGATGGAGAGGGTCTCACCACATAACTCGATGTGTACCCTCCCCCCACCTACAGGGCCTTCATCAACTTAAGCCCCGACCTCAAGGGCTTCTTTAATAGCAACTCCAGCCCCAATCTCAAGGGCTTCCATGGCAGGCTTTGCCTCAGCCTCAGGAGCATCTTTAGCAGCCTCCTCAAGCACAATCACCTTAACAGCTTCAGCCGCTGGAGCTGAAGCAAGCTCGGAGGGTCCTGTTTGCTGGATCAGTGCTTCTAGGGCATCAAACAAATCCTCCAACAAGTCCCTCATACTAGTGGGTACAGGAGTAGCAGCCTCGGACCCACTAGGAACCGAGCTAGAAAAAGCACTAGCCTCGACCCCCTAGTTACATATAACACAAAAGGTACAAGTGTTAGTATACATTTGAAAAAAAAAGATACTGTGTATACCTTCAATTGCAGGCTCTGGAGCCGAAGCCTCGATTAGGGCAGCATCAGGCCTAGGGGGAAGCACCCTCATCCTCGAGCCCTGGAACAAGGAAGCCTCCAAAGACAATGTGGCCCTGACACCCTTCGAGATATCATTAGGAGTCAGGGCACTCCATTCAGCCAGTTTCTTGAAGGCCTCAACACGACTCAGGCGAAGAAAGTCTTTGTGTCGGTCCACCAGTACTCCCCCGTCCTTCACTAACACCAGGTGCCTGTAATACTGGCTGGCAAGCTTGTGAAACTTGGTAAAGGTAGGTGCTGCTTCATCCAGGAAAGTCAGCACTCGCCTATGAACCCTGGCAAACTCGACATGCCCTCCAACCAGTGCATCCACCTCAGCGCTTTTGACACTAAGCGCATACCTTCGAGCCCTCCCCAACTAGAATGGAGTCTCGGGCGATTAAGGGTCCTCAACCGCAACCTCACTGCCCCGACGAAGCTACTTCAGTCCTAGCCAACCGCCTGAGCATTGGGGTTGCGCTCGAAGGAAGACTCTAGATGCTCGAAGCCCACTTTGAAGTTCTTCAAGTATCTGTAGCGCTTCACTTCGACATTCAGGTGAAGCACGGCCATGGCATCCTTATTTTCCTCTAAGCTTTGCTCATGAAGCCGCCCAGTCTGCATACACCAAACTGACAGTAAGAATTTGTTGTCCACAAGTGCAACTTGACACCTAGATAGTTCGGGAAAAGCAGCCTCCATTGATCGGGCCACTTCCCTCAGTACATCCCTCGCCTTCTGATCAGTCAAGGGAGCTACAAAATAAGAAGCCTCGAGTTAGTTGATCTAGTCAAAGAAAATGAACTACAAATGTGAAGATAGAATGAAGGTACTTACCAGAGACTCGGCGCACTGTGCGAGGTAGTGAAGCATGCCCAGTCACATCCTTGAGGAAGGATGAATCCATTATTTTAGCGCGGTCAAATATGCGACCGCAGTTAGCAAGGGTCTAGATCCCTTAGGTGTTAGCCAATGTGAGGTTTTGCTCCAACTTCTCCACCCTTGGGATGCCCTTTATTCAGCTGGAAACCCGAATCCGGCCTAACCCCTAGGAATCAGCCTCAGCACCCGGACACTAAAAAACTTGTTCTTTTAGTCGTCCACTTTGTTGTCCTTCGCTCCAAAAAGCGTTCGCATTGGCTTCTTCTAGAAGCAAAAGATATACGGTTCAGAGGATCAGGCTAGGTTGAAGAAAGCCTAGAACATCTTTGGGGTTGGACGATTGATCCCCAACAGGAAGCAGACCACCTCGAAACAGTGCAGGTCTTCTATGGAATTGGGAGTCAGCATCATGGGGTTCATGCCGAAATATTCAAAGCAACGAACATAGAAGGGGGCATGAGGAAACAGAAGACCCCTTACCATGTGGCCATAGTACCACACATACTCCCTATCACTTTTTGGCAGTTTGACCTCAGTGGTTGTGGAGAAAATTCTGGCATTCAGAGGGGGCATCTCCACGTAGATGTGGTTAGCCATAACATCCAAGTTTTCTCTGAAGATTCCAAACTTGAACGTCATGGGTGTCAAGTCCTTCAGGTGTGGCCTAATGGTACCCCGGATGTAAAAAGGTGTATCCTTGGCCCTGCTTTGCTTTTTGGCCTTTTCAATATCTGGCCACGTCTTTTTTGTTTGTTTTTGTGGGGGTGCCATGGAAAAGAAATAAGTTTCGAAAGAAAAGAAGAGTAAGAAGAAAGCAAGTAGAAATTTTTGCAGAGTAACAACAAGAAAGCAGAAGGCATAAGTGAAAAACAAGTGCCCATAAATGGCCTTATATAGGAAAAAATGAAGGCATTTAAGAGCCTTAGGAATTAGCGGACACATGGCGAACCCAGGGAAAAAGTAGAATTCAATGCTCATCATGACTCATTAAGGCTCATCATTACCTTCGGCAGTGCCCCTCCACGTGGTGAACAGGGGGAGGTCGCATTGATGGAGCTATACCTGGAGAAGTGTAATCGTCCCATCCAAGCCAGCTGAAAGGCCAAGAGACGGGACACTATAACGTCCCATCAGCGAGCCCTAAGCCTCCATCAGCGAGCCCAAGCTCTACCAACAAGCCCTAAGCCTTAATCAGCGAAGACTACAACATTTTATCCAGCACTTTTTGAGCTGTGAAGCCTTCAAGTGCTACACTTCAACCGGACAATTGATACTAATCAGCCTTGGCCTGGTTCGGCCCCAATAACATGATTAGACCCGGACCGAATCTTGTAGCATCTAGTTCTTATCAAACCCGAAGCCCATCATAAGCTTTGTCCACTAGCGACCCTCGTGGTTTGGGATTTGATAGCAGACATGTGTCACAACCCCATTAAGAGGTACACATCTAAAGTACCCAAAGCCGACACGTATCCCCTTCAACAGGGTTTCTCACCCTATAAATACAGACATCAACAACCTGAACAAGGTAATGAAAACCTATCCTCTAAAGCTCTCAACTACACATTGTTCTACTTATGTTCCAACCTTTCACTGACTTGAGCGTCAGAGGCTTATCGCCGGACACAACGTCCGGCACCCTTGACCAGTCTTTATCTGTGCAGGTTCCCTCCAGTTCGACTAAGACAGTTACATCCCAGCGTGACGAAATCCAGCATGCATCAACGATGATGGAAATGGGGTGCTTTTATATATATATATATATATATATATATATATATATAT